>OY744532.1:64743827-64938827 GCA_963556195.1 Sepiola atlantica | reverse complement strand
CACTTGGATAATCAAATTATGCCCATTTCTCCCATTGTTTTCAATCCTCTCGTGGTGGACAATCTCTTTGACCCCTATCCTTGAGTGGCACCAGGCCTTGATAAGCGGTGACCCATTAGTAAAAAAAAAAAAAAAAAAAAAAATCTATTTTCTTAGTGAAAAGTTGTTTCTTGATGATTATTTGTTTATGTCTTTTATAGCATATCAACCATTTCTGGATACTAGAGCTTTTACTAATAATGGGTAACTAGCGGGAACCAGGGAAATTCTACGGTGCTTTCTATATCAATTTGTAAAATTTACTATTATTAATAATATTCCTTTAGAAATAATTAATTTCTATCAGGGTCAATACTATTAAGAAAAAGATGACTCTTCCGTAAAAATAATTGTCATTCTCAGCCAAATATGTTTTAAAATAAATGAAACAAATATGTCTCTTCTTTCCTTATTTATTTAAATTTAATTCTTTTCAAAGCAATAAAGATGAAAGTCTTGTTACCGTAAAAATAATTGTCGGCAAATCGAGAAAACGAATGTCACTTTTTGAAATGTATCTATTTAAGATGGTACTGTTATTGTCGATAAAACAATAGAATTCGATTTTTGGACAGTTCATTTTAAAATGAGTAAAATCAGAAATTTTTATCTTATTAACATCGGATTAGTCATCAATCACCATCTTTGCTGATCGAGCGGCCTCATTTTTTAAATGTATGTGAAAGGTGATAACGTATGTATGAACACAAAATGCTTTAGTGTATTATGTAGATATTTTGTTTAGTAAATCTCAGTAAAGAGATTTAAGGTATTTAATTTTTTTAGATAATAGTAATAATCTATTACCCGGTGTAAACATGTGCTTCATTAGGTCTACAATATATTTATCATACATTTTTTATCATATATATATATATATATATATATAATATATAATATATATAGAGAAAAAAGTCAGTCTGATTCTTGACTTTAGAATTGCATCTGACAAATCAATATTGAATACTGACTAGCGATTTCTACTTTATGCAGCATGAAAAAGGGGCAATTTGCCTTAGTTTCTTTCTCAAAATACTTATTCCGGTTAGGAAGATGTTACAAGACATTTTTAATTAATGACCTAAAAGCTGTATTCACAACATTAATAAAAAGTTCTATATTAATCTTTTTCAATAAACCATTACATTTGTGGTACTTCTCCAGATTAGGACCCTAAGGCTAATCCTGACCCAAGTCGATTTTAGCTCGGTCCTAATCTGGAGAAGCACCACATTTGTTTCCATTAAACTTTAAACTATTTCTTGCAATTAATTGTATACAATGACACGAGGTAAAATACTTATCATTCTTACATCTAATTACAATTTTCTTTCCATGAAATAATACAAGCTGTCGATTATTCATTCTGAAAAATGATTTTTGCTGATATTAGCAGCCAGTTATGATATTTATTTCTAAGAATAACTCAAATAATGTAAGGGGGATAACTCCATATTTTAACTTGAAGGTTAAAGTAGAAATTATCTCTCTTACATGCCCATTCTTTTTTTCATTTCTTTTTAATAAAAATTATTAAACTACTAGGTTTTTGCGTGTATGTTTCTCACCTATACATGACTTACACATTTTATTTTAATCTACTATTTATATTATTCTAATATTTACTAAGATATAATAACTAAAATGTTATTTCTTTTGTGTAGAACTTTAAATATTTGCCCCTCAAAATCCAAAATTACATTAATGAATCCTGGACAATGCCGGATAGGTACAGCTAGGTTATTATAATATATATTTATATTTTATTATTTATTTTTATAAAACATAAGTATTTTATATTGTATATCTATTTTATGCCATATTTATGAAAATTTATTTCAAATATTGATAATGTTCAGCTTTTATAATTTAATTATTTTAAGTGTAAACATATTTAAATTTGCTTCCTAATTCCTGAATAGTCTTTATTTGTGTTTGACTTGATATTTACAAATATCAAGTCAATACTAGAAAGATTGTTACAAGACATTTTGAAATAATGACCTAGAAAGCTGTGCTCGCATGTGTACAACATAAATAAGACAAAAAGTTCTGTATCAATCTAGCTTTTTCAATAAACATTAAGCTATTTATTTCTTGCAATTAATTGTATACAATGACACGAGATAAAATATTTATCATTCTAACATCTACCTATAATTTTCTTTCATTAAATAATACAAGCTGTCGATTATTCATCCTGAAAAATGATTTACGCTGATATTAGCAGCCAGTTTAGAAAATTATAAATTTATATGAATCAGCATGATATGATTTTTTTATCGGCCCGATTCTGTTGTTGGCTTTGGTTTCCCGATTCTTTCTAGAATCAGGTACTTACAGAAGGGACCACATGAAGGTTGCCAACATCCATAGCGAAGATGTGATACAAAAGAACTGATACAATTAAAAATTGTCCACATCAAGGTTGCCAACATCCATAGTGAAAAAGTGATACAAAAGAACTGATACAATTAAAAATTGTCATCGTGAAGGTTGCCAACATCTATAGTGAAAAAGTGATATAAAAAACTGATAGAATTAAAAATTGTCCACGTGAAGGTTGCCAACATCCATAGCGAAAAAGTGATATAAAAAACTGATAGAATTAAAAATTGTCCACGTAAAGGTTGCCAACATCTATAGTGAAAAAGTGATACAAAAGAACTGACAGAATTAAAAATTGTCACGCCAAACTAACAGTCCACATCGATATCCACTTTCCAATTTCTCAATAAATTTACATATGACTAGCTGGGGCAAAAGTGTAACTTATTTCTCTTTACCCCTCTCTATCCATCTCTCTTTCCCCACTCCCTCTCCCCACCCCTCTTTTTTTTCTTTGCTTAACCCATTCCTCTCCCGGACATACACACATGTACACACAGGCAACTTTCCTTTATTTTGATTCCTTGAATAATAAGGCAAGTAACTCCTTGCTTAAAAATCAGTTACTTCACTTTAGTATATGAAAATGCCTGGAAAACTGCCCTCTCCACCCTAACAAAATCTGTGCCAGTTTAGGGGCAAAGAATAAATATTTGTTTCAAAATGTTAGATATTATTCATTTGGGGCAACGCTGATCAAGAATATACCAACTTTGTGGGTGGTTGTACTATAGTTCTGGAGTTTTCGCTGGACATAGACACACATAACTTCCTTTTATATAATAGAAGAATACATAAATAAGTAGATCTTTTTTTTCTTATGCATTACTCCCGAGCTACAGCGGGGTTTGCAATAATGGATTTTTGTCTCTACTTGGCACGATCACAGGCTTGATCCAGGTGAAGGCCGGTTTTGCGGAGATCATTATGCAGGGTGTCTGCTCATCTCATCATTGGTCTTCTTCTCAATGGCTTCTGGGCAACTTCCTTTTTAAAAGCGAGTTTCACGACGATGTCATCATCAGCCCTCAGCATATGTCCAAACGATCTTAGCCACCATTCAATCATCTTTGCCTCGATCAGAGCGATGCCATAGCGCCTTCGGATGTCAGATCTATTGTATGTAATGAGTACATAAAAATAATAAAATCAAAACATATGTTCTTTAATTAACTATTGAATTTCCATGATTATTATTCCAATTATTATTGCTGCTGTTATTGTTAGGATTGTCGAATAAGAGTAGGAGCCAATTGATTGATTTAGGCATCCGGATTTGAGCTAATCTTTAAGATTACAGAAGTTGGAATTGAGTTAAACATTTGAGTTTCCGATTCACCATCTCTGTTTTTCGTCTTTTCTTTTAATTGAATTCTTTAGATTTTGTTAATTGTTGAAAGAATGGGTGAGAGTTCTTGAGTTGGTAAATGTAAGTAACGGTTGACGTAGTAGTGTCAGTTCACACGGGAAGACCAAGGAAAACATGGAGAAAGTCAATTTCTAAAAGCCGTCTAACACATGCCAGCATGTGAGACGGACGTTAAACCGAATATGATGACAAAACGAACAAAAACCGTTGAATTTACAGAGATTTAAAACAAACAAACAAACATACACAACCTCTTTAAAATCAAAATGTTATAAATAATATACAGTTTACCAAAATTATTACTTAGGTTCGAACCAGATTTTTTAGCATTTCAGGAGTCTGAATCAGATTTGGAGTCTAACGTTTTCAGCCACTGACACCACAGCCCAACAAACAGTACCCCTTATTTTTAAGATTTGATGTTTTGTAATGAATTATTAACTTTAATATTTTTTGGTTCAGTAGGTGATACATAAGGTTTTATAATATTTCTAATTGTGTGTTCGTATGGAAGTTAGACAAAACAAGTTTATGTATGCATTTTCATGGATAGAATCTGAATAGAGATCTAGAAATAAAATAGCCAGAATTCACTCACATAGATATACGGTTATGTGTCTGTTATCTAATACTAGTATACCCCCTACCCGTTAAAAATGACGGAAAAAAAAAAGAAATTATGCTTTGCCAGTGTCTGCACTCGCTATTTATTTAGATATATTACTAAAATATTTATATAAAATTTAAGAATTATGTCGGTAATTTAATTTTTCATATATAAATTATAATTATCATTTCTGATGGCCTAAAGAGAAAAAAAAACACCCACCGTTGATTTTTATTATAGAGTGGAGGATTTCTTTCCGAATTCATTTCAGGTCGTAGAGTAAGAACTGAGGTGGTTGTCTGATTTGCTATTTGCTTTCCCTCACCACTTGAAAATGGTTTATCCAGGGCTAGAAAAAAAAGCAAATGTTTTGCTCTCTAACTTTTGCGTGATAGGATGAAAGTATATATAATATATATATATATATATATATATATATATATATATATATGCATTGTTTTTTTATTATAGAGTGGAGGGTGGTCAGCTAATTTCAGGTGCCAGTCGTCGAGTCAGTCAACACATTCTTAGATTTGAGAATGTATGCAACTGAGAACTGTTTGTTAACAGCTGGAAGTCACAGGTTACGGATCGAACTGCCTGGCGTCAGAATATTTCGAGGGGGATTACGGATGCTAATATACGGCTGCAGCAGAGAAAAGAGGGCCAAATGCAACAACTGCAGGAAGTTTTTATGTATGCATTAGATGCATCTGAAGCTGCAGTTCCATAATCAGCCATTTACAGATGCAATTCCATGAATATAAATATATTAATTTATTATTAGCAGGAAAACTCGATGTTGCCCGGATGGAGAGCCGAGAGAAAAATAATTCAAAATATAATTGTTTACAAATGTTTTTTAAATGGGATTTTTTAAAATTTCTTTTGATTTCAATAAATATTTGATTAATAGAAAATAAAAAAAAATTCAATGTATTTTTATCAGATACGTATAGGCGAGAAACATGCTGACACAAGTTCTTGTTTTATTAATACAGAGATTAATGAAACAAAAATACAGGGATTAATGAAACAAAATCTCCAACATTGTCATAATATCGAAAGTGATTTTGAAGCCTTTAACTGTTGGTGAAGGTTTTTTTTTATTAAATTTTTTTTTAAGGCTTTTTGATCACTCCTGAAGGAGAAACCCCTCCCTGGTTTATTTCCATCTTATTGGTGTCTGTCATTCAGAGGTTGTGCCATAGTCTCCACGCTAGGCACTGTGGGTTGACAATGCTATTTGTCCAAAGCTAGGTGTTACATACAGTGCTCGGTATTTTCAGATGGTCACCTATTTAGTACTGACCAGGCTTAACGTCACTTAACTTTGGTGATCTAACGAAAAAAGCCATGTCAACGAGATTATGCTGTGTGGTTAGGGTAAGAAAAAAAGTAAAGTTACACACGCAAAGAAGATTTCCTCTCTGGACTTTTACAAATTATGATCTTCAAAAAAATGGTATATTTTTATTAGTACGCATAAAAAAAAAGAAAGAAAAATTTAGGATGAGGGGGGGGGGGTAAAGAAAAATGGGTGCTTCTGCTGTTTCACAATGACATTAAAATTTTTAAAGAAATGTATAAACTTTGTTATGTACTTACGTGTTAGCTGAAAATAAGAAAAAATTACGCAAATTCATCCAGTATTTATTAAATTATGAAAAAAATAAAAGAAAACGATTTTACTTATTGTTAGACAGTTTGTAACAAGGCAGATAACTTTAAAAAAATAATTTCCAATTTAGCAGAAAAACAAAAAAATCCAAAAAATATGAGTTATCTCACTTGTCCCTTGGCGACTCAGGATAAAATCGGGCGATTGAAAGATACAAGATGGCAAAGACGATAAAAATCGTTTTTTATTTTTAATTTAATAAATACTGAATGAATTTGCGTAATCTTTGGTGTACAGTCTTCTATTAAGCTACAACGTAAGTACATAACAAAGTTTGTACATTTCTTTAGCTGTTTTTTTTTAAGATATGTCATGGTGAAAGAGCAGAAGCACCGAAAAATGTTACCCCCCATGTCCTTTTTTTACTCTTTTATTTTGTTATGCCGGGTATCCCTGCTAGTATATATATATATATATATATATATATATATATATATATATATATATATATATATATATATTATAAGTGGGTAATATAACTAATGAATCTGATTCATTAGTTAGCTAGAGTAAGCATTACTTAGATATAAAAGCAATCGCAAACAATACATACACGCATTTAGCTTGATCATCATTTTATGATATATCATGTATTTTATCCTCATATATAGATATATATATAGATATATTACTATTTGATGTCTATACACATTATATAAGGTAATATAATATATTGCATATATATTTTTCCAGTATTTATTTCAACAGTGCTCAATACGCGAGTAGAGCTTAGTAGTAGTTTGACCCACAAAAGTGGGGAATACCAAAACCCGTCTCAAACAAAGGGCAGTCAAGCCTTTGTTTGAGAGGAGTTTGCCCATTGGTTAATCAAAATGATAGCTTCAGAGAGGTAATAATACCGACGAATCTGATTAGTTTACTAATTTGATTACTTGATTATAAAATCAATCACAAACTATACATCCACACATTTAGCCTGATGATTTCATTCAGGAATAAAACATGAACATTTATGTGCAGCTTACTTGCCATAAATATATTTTCATACAAGTACTACCATATATATATATATATATATATATATATATATAAATAATGTAGCCTGGGAGAAACAACTTCAAACTTCAAAGTTTGGAGCAAATTTTTTAATCACATATAAGCATTTGTAGGTAAAAATTTCTATCATTCTAAATACAGTGATTATGAAAAATATCAAGGACAAAAAACCAACTAGTATGAATAATCACAGCGAAACGGCGAGAAATGTAAAATCCTGCATTTACAAACATAAACGGGACATCAAACACAGCAATCCCACTCACGCATTAGTCGTACACAGAAAAACTTTTATCCACAATTTTGACTTTACAAACTGCATCCTCCTCAAGACTGAATCCTCAATCCCACACCCCAAATGCATCAAAAGCGCTGTAATCCTTCTATCATCACCATCTAACATAAACCTTAGACTCAGATCTTATTCCTTAAGCAAACATCTGGCAAAAACCGCACTCAAACAATGCAATATATATTTCGCCACTGCATAACAAACTTTGATCCCGGTTAAAGTATTACTCATTTTTACTGCATTTCATCCATGTTTCGATTTCTTTTTCTTTTCTTCTTTCTCTCTCTTTTCCCATTTTAACATCTTTGTCGCACATGCTGTATAATTCTTTTTTTTTGTAAATAGTTACGCACGTGTCAAAAACATCCCGTTGTGTGTCTTCTTTTTTTCCCCTGTGTTTTACTGTTTTTCAATAAATTTAAAATCTTCACTTTTTCTGAAGACATTCATTGATCCGAATGAAACCGGTAAATTTCTCGTTTTTGATAGTTTTTTTCCTCTGTCTAATTTGTTTTTCCTTTGGTCTTTTTTACACATCCTGTTTCCACAGCATTTCATTTTATGATGTATCGTTTATTTTATCCTCATATATATATATATATATATATATATTACTATTTGATGTATATACACATTTTATAAGGTAATATAATATATTGCATATATATTTTTTCAGTATTTATTTCAATAGTGCTCAATACGCGAGTAGAGCTTAGTAGTAGTTTGACCCACAAAAGTGGGGAATACCAAAACCCGTCTCAAACAAAGGGCAGAAAAGCCTTTCTTTGAGAGGAGTTTGCCCATTGGTTAATCAAAATAATAGCTTCAGAGAGGGTAATAATACCGACGAATCCGATTGGTTAGTGTTATGGTATCTTACCTATAACTGACTACTTGAACTCTTCCACTCACCATAAATACTGGGAGCGCATGCTTCTCAGTTGTTGGAAGCAACCCCAGCCTGTTCAGTCTCTCATTAACTTTGGTTGATTGAGGACGTCGGGATGGGGTAATACCAGTCGAGGATTCGTTCTTGACAATCAGTCCGGCAGGAACTGGGTCATTTCGGTGGCCTTTTTTCTGCCGGGTTGAGGTATACTGTCCTGGATTGTCTTAGGAGGTGCACCCTCCCAGGCCTTGCCTCCCCTCTTTGGGGCAGTGTAAGTTTATCGCTTACTGCCTGAGGCGCCCTGACCGGGGAATGCTGACGGGGCTGCCCAGGCTATTTTTGCTAGGTCAGTGTGCTCCTTCTTTAGAGGCGCTGGCATGACTCTTCCCCCACTTTCCGACCTTGTGTCACATATTGCTGCTGTGGGAAGCGATTAAATACCCTGGAACAACCCCAGTCGATACTGGCAGTCAAGACTGACGTACAACCACTCTTGTTCTCTGTTGTATTATACTTTTTTTCAACATACTTGTTTTTCTCTAAACTCTGAGTTTGTGTTTTCCTTCCGACCCCTTTACAGGGTCACAGCAGTTAATAAACATTACTTCGATATGAAAGCAATCGCAAACCAGTCATCTACACATTTAGCCTGATGATTTCATTTAGGAATGAAACATGAACGTTTCTGTGTAGCTTACTTGCCATATATATATATATATATATATAATTAGTATTAACAGCATGAACAATAAATCATGAATAGTTTTGTAATTAACAATATAATGAATTATGTTTTGATTTTAAAAAATGAAAATGCCTATTCTCTGGGTTAAGGGAGTCGGAAGTTGATATTTCTTGCCAATTCTGGATTCCTGAAAAAATTACATCTCTCATAAGTCATAAAGCTTAAAAATATATTTCTTTCTTGATCCTAACTCATTCAAATCAAAATAAATACCTTTTGAAATATTCACTTCAAATAGTCTTTTTTCCCCTATTTACTTCAATCTATAACAATTTATTCAATGTTTTTAAAATAAAAATAAATATATTCAGTTTTAAAGAATTGAGCCGAGGACATGATTTTCCATAAAAACAAGTATAATTAAGTTGGTATCAATTTATGTTTTTCATTTTTCCCTTGAGTATATTTTTTTTTCATTTTTCCCCTGAGTATATTTTTTCCCCAATTCTAATATGGTATAGATTTTCTTCCGAGAAAAAATATTTTATTTTTGTTTTTAGATGTTTACTAGCATATCGATGTGAGGCTTGTCGGTCAGTCTGTCTGCTTAAGTTTAAAATAGCATTTCCGTTGGTCTGTCATACTTAAGTTTGAAATAGCATTTCCGTTGGTCTGTCTGCTTAAGTTTAAAATAGCATTTCCGTTGGTCTGTCTGCTTAAGTTTAAAGTAACATTTGTATTGGTCTGTCATTCATACGTTTCCAATATCAATTTATTTGGTCTGTCATGCATAACTTTTAAATAGCATTTCCATCGCTAAACGCATATTTAACGGACATATCTTAAGATTCGTCCACAGATCTATAAAATAGCCATGTCTGTCTGTCTATCTGTCATGCTTAAGTTTTAAATAACATTTCCATGGCTAATTGTGCAGATGGGATGGACGCATCTTAAGAATATGCATTTTTTTTAAACATCAATGGCCGACGACGATATTTGATACAGCGACAATCACCTCAAGTGCATTTTTGTTGCCCTACTTAAAGTTTTATGGAGAAAAATACAAAACTATTTTCTGCAACTACAAATTATTCTTTAGCTTTTAATTATAGCTGTCAAGAGAAAAAAGGAAGTTTTATTATTTGAATTTGATTTTTCTTTCCTTAATTCGTGAAGCGTATTTAATTGATTGATATGTTTAAAAATTACCTTGTACTGTTCAACAGAAACAGAACTAAATATAAGTTCTAAGCTTTGAGCGCTGAATAAATCCGCATTAACTGTCTACAAACCAACACATATGCTTACAAAGTGGCTTCTGGTTCAGCCTCTACACTGTTGGCAATTCATTTAGGCATGATAATTAGTTTGTATAATTTAGATTATTCGGACTACTGTTCTCATCTTGAGTGTTATTCTCACAACGTTTTGGCCAATGTAACCTCCGACCTTCTTAAGGTGTATCTTGGCGAACTTGGGAATCTTTCTGTTGAACTCAGGAATCTGCACGTTATTTTGAACGAACCCTTTAAATAAAGGGTTCGTTCAAAATAACGTGCAGATCAACGGGGTTAGCATGCTCTCGTTCCATCAACCATGACCGGGTAGAAGTCTTCAGTAATTCGTAATTCACAGTATCGCCCGCACTGAGGATTGAACCATCAACATTCAGAACCGAATTTTACTTACTACTTCATCTGATATGCCACGGGTCGTTTCAGAAAAATTCAGAAACATGATAATTAGTATTCTTAATTTTATAGCATCCAGCATCTCAAGGGTTCTTTATGCACAATTTGGTGCAATTTTAGTCAGTAATTAACAAAAAAAATTTTTACTAATGCACAATTTTGTGCAATTTTAGTCAGTAATTAACAAAACAAATTTTTTTACTAATGCACAATTTTGTGCAATTTTAGTCAGTAATTAACTAAAAAAATTTACTAATGCACAATTTTGTGCAATTTTATTCAGTAATTAACAAAAAAAATTTACTAATGCACAATTTTGTGCAATTTTAGTAATAATTAAAACAAATATATATATATATATTTTTTTTTTTTTACTCCTGGATAAACGTTAATGAGATGGATAGATTGTCAGTTAAATGATGAAGAATATTATGAGAGGATTGAAAAGGATGAATAGAATAAAGAAAGTTTGATGACTTATAGGGACGTTTTCTAACAACTATTTGTTGACATTGAATGTTAAGATTGCCATGTTGTAGTCTGCAGCAATCCTATGGAAATATGTCACACAGTTCTTAGAAAGAAACTGTTAATAGAAATGCTGTCTGATGCTAGGCACATGAATGAAGAAAGGAAAGTTCTTTTCAGTTGTTGTAGAAGATAAGTTCTTGTTGTGAACATGTTACAAGGATGAAACCAGAGATTGGAGCTCAGTCAAGTGGAAATAACGATAGAGTAGAGAAAGACTAGCAACGTTTTTTTTCTGTGAGAAAAAGGGCTGTAGAGATGTTCAGCCACTAGATTGCAAAGTCGATATTGCACTCTATGAAAGCAATAAAGAGTGCTCTGAGCGGCACCTCCCCAGATGTGCCAGCAGTACTCAACCTTAAGACGTATCTGACTCTTATATAGGTAGAGGATTGCATCAGGAGTCAGGTAATTTTTGGCGCTGTAGAATACGTATTTGTATTAATTATCAAACCTAGTATTAGTAATATGTTCATTTTGAACACTATGATTAATAGTGAGAGAAGTTTTAAAAACACGTGACTACTTTTTACTCAGCGGACGGAGAATTACCGTTGTGAGTTACACAATGATTGCATCAGCTAATGAACAGGTCACATTTGGTATCCTGCAGGTTGAGTTTCCAGTGTTTCCGTGAAACCAAAGGTACTGATGGATGATCATAAGTATGTATAATGTCCATTTATTATACTAGCAAATATATGCTCCCTCCGGTCGCATATTTTTGCTAGGCTGCCGCGTCAGAAATGAATGCTCACCCGTAAACTGAGAGAGCCCCAGTCATATATCTTGGCTGGTTAGATATTGATTTTCTTTGTTTCCGACCAAGAATATTTTTAGTTAAAAATAAATTTTAAAAAAATTTCGACCCCCACCCCAAATTTGTTTTTACCCTCCATCATAAATAGAATTATTTTTATTTATAAAATTACAAAAATAAAAAAATTTGCCCCCCCATGTTTTTTTTTTTTACCTTCCCCATACTTAGAAATATTTTTAGTTAAGAAAAGAAAAGAAGAAAAAAAAATTGTGTTAATTTTTTTGTTGACAAAAGAAGAAAAGAGAAGAAAGTCACATCTTTTATTTTAATAAATTAAACATGGAATAATAAAAACAGTTTGTAAATAAAAGCTTTACGGTGTAAAAGGTAAAGCCAAAATCCTAAACACACTTAAGGTCGTAAAAAAATGAAGATATTGGAAGGTTTTCAAATCGGAGAAAAGGTGTACCTAAAATAAAACAGTAAAAAATCAAATACAGCAAACACGATTAGTTATTTAAATGCTCTCGATAAAAAGTTTACCTAAATTAAATTCATTAGAATGTGGGTTCTTTTTTAAATAGTAATTTTTAAATCAATTATTATTTTAATTAAACAATTTGATTCAATGAATTTGTTATAATCAACAATTTAAAAAACTAAATACAGCGAACACTATTATTCAAATCTGAAAAGAAGGTGTACCTAAAATAAAAACATAAAAAAATCGCTACTCTTGACCATGACCCTAACCCTAACTCTAAACCCTAACCCACACTTTGACCCTGCCCCTAACCGTAACGACGGGGTCAAAGTTAGCGCGGGTTATACAGTAAAAAAGCACCAAAAAATCAAATACAGTGAGCACGATTAGTTATTTAAATGCTATCGGAAGGAAAGTTTACGTAAATTAAATTCGTTAGAATGTGTGCGTTTGTTAAATGACCTTTTTTTAATTTAACAATTTGATTCTAAAATCAGTTATATAGTTTTCCAGTACAATGTGTTAGTTTTTTTGTTGACAGAAAAGAAAAAAAAATCACATCTTTTATTTTATAAGTAAAAACAGTTTGTAAATAAAAGCTTTACAGCGTAAAAGGTGAAACCGAAATCATAAACACATTTAAAGTCGTAAGAAAATGATAATATTGAACAGTTATCAAATCGGAAGAAAAGGTGTACCTGAAATAAAACTATTAAAAAATCAAATGTAGTAAACACGAATAGTTGTTTAAATGCTCTCGAAAAAAAAAGTTTACCTAAACTAAATTCATTATAGTGTGTGCGTGTGTTTTTTTAAATAGTAATTTGTAAATCAATTATTATTTTAATTAAACAATTTGATTCAATAAATTTCTGTTTTAAAACATAATGGCTAATAAGATTAAGAAAATAAACAAACTCAGAACGTTTTAATTAAAAAAATCAGAGTAGAAGTAACACGGTAAATGCCAGCGTTTTGTTTACATTTTAAATAACGTGCCCGTCTTGCGTCCATACTGAATAATCAGAGGGAGGTAACCGATCCAATGGAGTAACGCTGGCTGTTCAATCAGTTTCGCAGTAGATATATTGACTACATAGTTCATTTCATAGATATATATATATATATAATAAAAGGAATAATTATAATTTATAAGTAAGATTGTTAGTGAGCAAAATAGCGTAAATACATGTGGAAATCTGAAGAAAACAATCATGAGTGTATATTTGCGAATACTAATTTATTAGAAGTTTAAAAGCAATTAATTATGTAAATTGAGAAATGCGCATAGTGTTTACGGCGTTTTTGTAGTAGTATATAAAGAAGCTGGCAGACTAAGTAAATAGTAATATTACTCTGATGGAGTTTCGGCTTCAAACAGACAGACAGATAAACAATCTCCATTATTAATAGGTATATATATATATATATATATATATATGAACTGATTTTTTTATTCCATTTGTGAGAATTTGTGGTTTCTAGAATATTAATATTAGAATATTAGAATTTATGGTTTCTATAATATTAATATATATATATATATATATATATATATATATATAAAGTTAATCCAACAGAAGATATAAGAGGCAACTAATATCTTTTAATTCGTGAAACATCCGGATAAAAACTGAAGCTCAATATACTGGATAGAGCATTAATAGCATAATATAAAATGAAATAATAAAATAAGGTGCAAATCAAACTTTATTAGAATTCAAAGTTCAGGCAAAGCATCTTAAAGTCCTTAACTCATGAGTTTTCAAAGATAATTCTTCTCCTCAGAGGACCATTACCGCAGTGACATCACTGCAGGTGATAAAATTACACTTTCATTTTTGCATATATTTTTATATATCTTCAAAGTGTAATTTTATCACCTGCAGTGATGTCACTGCGGTAATGGTCCTCTGAGGAGAAGAATTATCTTGGAAAACTCATGAGTTAAGGACTTTAAGATACTTTGCCTGAACTTTGAATTCTAATGAAATTTTATTTGCACCTTATTTTATTATTTCATTTTATATTATGCTATATATCTATATATATATATATATATATATATACATACAAGATCTAGAGATATAGAAGAAAATATATATATATATAAAAACTTTTATATATATATATATCTTCAATATCTCTAGATATATATATATATATATATATATATATATATATATATATATATTATAGAAACCACATCAAATATGGGAAACAAATTCTTACAAATTGAATTGAAAAAAATCAGTTTATATATACGCACACACACAAACACACAGTTTACTAGTATTCATCAAAGATGGAGGAAATAATAGGTAATTTAGGCCATCCATAACGATAAAAGTGTGATTTTCATAAATAAATGCTTGTCGAATAATGTTATTGCCACTTGTACTGTCATAAAAGAAGTGATGGTCCCAAACTGATGATAATAAGCAACTGGTTTCGCGAGATAAGATTTAATGTATTCATATTTTAGATTGACTACAAAATATCTGTGTCCTTCAGATGCTAATATTTAATAGTTTTATGAATCTATATTTTAATGAAGGCTTTTAGTCTCTGTTGGTGACTTATAGGCTTTAAAATTTCCACACTTCGTCAATCTGATACATATTATTGATACGCACGCTCACGCACTGATCCTTTTAAAAATGGATTACTTAAATGGATAACTCAAAATTTGATGTAGTGCAATTTTTTTCTCTATTAAATTTTTTGCATCTAACTTATTTTTAAAAGTTTTTTGGGGGGAGGGTGCAAGTTTGGGTGAACGCACCCACTAAATGGTAGAAAATGTGCCCATGTTACTAAGTGTGTTGCCTAGAATATGTATTCAAAAATTCATAATGATCCGGAGATTATCCTGTACATAGAAATATATATATATATATATATATATATATATATATATATATATATATATATATATATTTCTATTATAATATAAAATGAAGTAATAAAATAAGGTGTCAATCAAATTTTATTAGAATTCAAAGTTAAAGCAAAGTATCTTAAAGTCCTTAGCTCATGAGTTTTCAAAGATAATTCTTCTCTTCAGAGGACCATTACCGCAGTTATAACACTACTGGTAATAAAATTAAACTTTGAAAATATATAAAAATATATACACAAATACATAACATCAAATATATCAACCCAAAAACATACTTTTTTGTTGAATCTATACAATACATCCAGGTCATACAATTTGAAAAACATAATCAGGATAGACATCCAGAGGGTTGACTGAAGATTAATCCAGGTTATAAATAGCAGTCCAAATACGAGAAATTGAAGGAGCTGACAAAGTTATCCAGTCGCGAAATGTGTCAATGTTTCACTAATTATAAGATATTAGTTGACGCTTATATCTTTTGTTGGATTGCTTCGTGTATATATATATATATATATATATATATATATATATATATATTAAATAAATGAATTTTACATTTAAATTGCACGATTGTTGATTTCCAAAATATTTCACTTTAATACATTCTAATGCGTGCTTCAAAGATGTTGTCAATTTCCTTAAAAAAGCACCAATCTGCACATAACATCGCCAGGACTACACTTATCCTAACGTCTTTAAAAACTTGACGTCTCTTTCTGCTCATATCGTGATTCGACCTCTCGGGGTTAATACCATCAAAATGAGGAGGAAGAAAAGAAGAAAGAAAAAACTATAAGACAGTCTCGCCTGACAAAGTTGTTCTTCAACGAAAGCTTGCAAAAATAAAATAAATTAAATAAATGAATTTTGCATTTAAATTGCACGATTGTTGATTTTCAAAATATTTCACTTTAATACATTTTAATGCGTGCTTCAAAGATGTTGTCAATTTCCTTATATATATATATATATATATATGCGTGTATATCTCTTACTTTGTAAGATAGTGGGAAAAAAACCCCAGCAGAGTGCTCGATTAATTGAGATTCAAAATAAATATTTATTTATTTATTTAATACAGAAAATCAGTACAACAGTATAAACAAAAGCTGATGAAAGTTTGGAAGGTCGGATGGACCCCTTCCAAACTCGAAACCGACTGTACTCATGTAGTACGTATTTTCTGTATTAAATAAATAAATATATATAGATATTTACATTTGGAAACTTTAAACAGTGTGTGTGTGTTTTTTTTGTTTGTTTTTTTTGTTAAAAGAAATAAAATTTATTTTAAACTTAGCTTTCAGAGATATAACTCCTCTGTCAAAGCAAAGGTGTTGTTTTTTTCTCATTGTCCGAGATGAAATTGCTTGACTTATGGCGTTGGAAAAAAAATCAAGTCATGTCTATTAGCACAGCTTATGCTGGTTTGAATCAGAATAGGGGGTAGACATGTTTCAAAACATTGTTGTCGAAGGAAAATATTTAAATTTGGAAAACCTTAAACAATGTGTAATATTACATTCCAAAGGCCAAGATTTTATGGAATGTAACTCAATCTTGTTAATTATATATGCTCTGTTATTACATGTTGACAATCATCGAGCTTTCAATTGGAAGAGGTTGGTATAGATAAAGAATAGAAGGTATATACTAAACACATTTTCGCGTGCACACACACACACACACATATATATATATATATATATATATATATATATATATATATATATATATCTTTATATTTTAGAGGTGAAAGATGAGAATAAAGAATTTTAAAGATACAATATTTATTAAAACATCAAAAGTTCTGAGCAAGGCTCCGTGCTCTGTACTTTTGATGTTTTAATAAATATTGTATCTTTACAATTCTTTATTCTCATCTTTCACCTCTAAAATTAATTGCTCTATTCAATATATTGAGTTTTACATTATCACGATAGATTATTATTATTAAACGATAATTCAATTATCGTTATTTAATTCAACATTTAAATATTATATATCTTTATATATATATATCTTATTTATATATATATCTTTATTATATATATATATATATCTTATTTATATATATATCTTTATTATATATATATATACATCTTTATTTATATATATATATCTTTATTATATATATATATATCTTTATATATATGTATATATCTTTATATATATGTATATATCTTTATATATATGTATATATCTTTATTTATATATATATATATCTTTATATATATGTATATATCTTTATTTATATATATATATATCTTTGTATATATCTTTATTTATATATATATCTTTATATATACTAGCAAATATATGCTCCCTCCGGTCGCATATTTTTGCTACGCTGCCGCATCAGAAATGAAGGCTCACGCGTAAGCCAATGGAGCCCCAGTCATATTTCTGTGGTGGTTAGACATTGATTTTCTGTGTTTATGACCAAGAATATTTTTAGTTGAAAATAAAGAAAAAAAATTCGACCCTACCCAGATTTTTGTTGTACCCTCGCCCATAAATAGAAAGACCTGTAGTTATAAAAGAAAGAAAATTTTTTTTTTGTACCCCCCTCAATTTTTTTATATTACCAGTCATTGAAATATTTTTTAGTTAAGAAAAAAAAAAAAACATTTTTTTGACCGCCTTCCCCCAATTTTTTTTATCTCCCCCCCCCTATACATGTAAATATTTTTAATTAAAAAGGAAAAAAAAAAAACCTAACCCTAACTGTAACGACGGGGTCAAAGTTAGCGTGGGTCCTAAAATGAAAAAGCACCAAAAAATCAAATACAGTGAACAGTGTGTGTGTGTGTGTGTTTAATGACCCTTTTTTAATTAAACAATTTGATTCTACAATCAGTTGTATAGTTTTCTAGTACAATGTGTTAGTTTATTGTGTTGACATTAAAGAAAAAAAAATCACATCTTTTTTTTTAATAAATAAAACATGGAATCATAAATTCTGTTGAGGTCGTGAAAAAATGATAATATTGGATATGAAAGTATTAAGAAATCAAATACAGTAAACACGAAAAGTTTTTTAATTCTCGGAAAGAAAAAGTTTACCTGAAGTGTGTGTGTGTGTGTGTGTGTGTGTGTGTGTGTGCGTGCGTGCGTGCGCGCGCGCGTTTTTACATAGTAATTTTTAAATCAATTATTATTTTAATTAAACAATTTGATTTAATAAATTCGTGTTTTAAAACATAATGGCTAAGAATAAACAAACTTAGGTTTTAAAAATGGAAAACTGAGCACGGTGGATACCAGCGTTGTTGTTTACATATTTAATGTGCCATATTAACATCGGCTGCTTAATCAGATCGCCATATTTAATTACCGGAGGGAGGGAGGGAGGACACCACTGATTAAACAGCCAATCGGCTGCTTAATCAGATCGCCATATTTAATTACCGGAGGGAGAGAGGACACTACTGATTAAACAGCCAATCGGCTGCTTAATCAGATCGCCATATTTAATTACCGGAGGGAGGGAGGACACCACTGATTAAACAGCCAATTACTTTGCAGTTTTAACAGTACTCGCGTTGAAATGGTTTAGAAAACACGCCGGTTATGATGAAAATGGCTTTAATTAATTGTATGAATAATGTTTATTAATATAACCTTATCGGAAAATATTGTAAATACATATGTAAATTTAATAATAGCAGTTATAAGTGTATATTTGTAAATATGAATTTAATTGAAGGTTTAAAGGAATGACTTATGTTAATGGTAACACCCATTTGGTGTCTGAACGACTTTTGATGACAGTATATAAAGAATTTCAAAAAGATTAGTTTCAGTAAAATAGTCATACTGGAGTTTCGGCTTCAGGCAGACAGACAGACAGATACATAAACTCCATTATTAATAGATATACATACATATATATCTTTATATATATATATATATATATATATATATATATATATATATATATATATATCTTTATATAGATGTAATATACATCTATTTTAATTTACTGACTATGCCATACATACATTTCGAAACAATTTGTATAAACATTTTGGTTGTTTCATACATTAGTGACACACCTTGTATTTATTTATTCATTTCAAAACTGTAAGACCCCACCCTCCAACCCATATGGCACCATGCTCGCCCCGATCGGTGATTAAATATTGCATCTTTCTGATCTTCAGCCGCAGGCCAAACTGCATCAGCCCGTCCTTCCAGGACTGGACCTGTTGTTGCAGGTCGGATTTACTCTTTGAGGCGAGCAGAACGTCATCTGCATACAACAGTGTCTAGGGCACGGGCCAGTGCAGGTCCTTTGTGATGGCGTCCATGACAAGAATGAAGAGCAGTGGGGAGAGGGCCGAGCTCTAGTGTACTCCAACCGGGATCGGGAAGTCCTTGGACATATCAGTGGCTGTTTGCACCATACTCTTCGATGAGTTGTAGAGTAGTCTGAACCAGCTCCTTGGGGATACCATGATGCCACAGCTCGTACCAGATCACATCGTGTGGCACGTGGTCGAACGCCTTTTCCAGGTTGGGGAAGATAATATGCAGCTGTATCGACCTCTCGACATGCTTCTCTGTCAAGCGCATATATATATATATATATATATATATATATATATATATATATATATATAAATAGTGACAACCGGTGTAGTTTCTCTTGTGTAAGAACAGCCGGTGTAACAATATATATATATATATATATATATATATATATATATTATTATTATTATTATGGTTAAATGTGAGTTAGTCAACGTTTGTATCCCTAAGTCTTTTTTTTATATACTTTAATAACACAAAATACATGCTAAAATATACTTTAGTTCTGAAATTGAGTTATGTTTAAAAAAAAATCTTTTTAATTGTTCGAATTAGCCGTAATTTATATTTAACTGAACAAGTCACCCATCTCTCTCTAAACTATCTATGTATTTCTCTCACCCTCTCTCACTCTATATTCATTCGATCACTCTCTAATATTTCTTAATGTCTCTGTGAGCATTTTTTTAGCATTGTCGTCTAATTTATATACGTGTGTTCGTACGCACCAAACACGTATGTAAATTAGATGGCAAAATAATAAGTCTCTTTACTCCTATATAAGAATAATAATATAGACATAAAGAGTCTTGTTATTTTTAGTTATGTAAGAAGATTGTTGTAACAGATATGTCATAACTTATGACATATTTAAACAGAATTGAAGTAAGATAAATAGTAGTAATTACCCAACGGGTCACGGATATGTCTAGTATGTATATAGTATGGATGTATGTATAGTATTGATGTGTCTATGTATATTGTAAGTGTTATATAGTATTGATGTGTGTGTATATATATATACATATATTCCTGTATGCATTTATTTTATCTGATGCTTTAAATTAATAGCAGGATAAAAATGGAGTCAGCTAATATAGTCTATTGATTAGCATTTTATGGTCAGATACTTTTTTCTCTCTTTTTGTTCTCCTCCAATCACTTTCTCTTTTCATACGAATAGAAAAAAAAGCCCTAGTCTAAATATATGTCTCTTTACGTAACCAGGCATAGAAACAAGACCATCCAGGAATAAACACTTAAAGGATGCAAAAATGAGGCCAGCTGTATGGACAGATTTTCATCATTCGGAAAATAATGACCGATTTTAGGAGAAAAAAAAACCCAACACATTTATGCTGGACCCATTCGTGTTGCTTTTTCATCTTACCAATTAATTTCAGATAATCGGACACCATTGAAATACTGACATCAAGTGCCTCAGACATTTCTATGAGACTTTGCTCTTTGTTTATTGCTTTTTTTTTTTTTACAGCAATTGCTTTCAAACGGTTACTGTCAAGGGTGCATGGTTGTCTTTTATCTTCTTTACGGAATTTTTAAACTGTCCAACCCTTTGTAGATCATTATCCTCATGCCCTGTTTATATTGGAAGCTGTTCATTTGAATGACTTTCATACCGCGTCAAGGATACATCCTCGACAATCAGCCCGACAGATTCTAGTCTATTTGAGCAAGGTGGCCTTTTTTTCTGTCGGACTGACATAT
Source organism: Sepiola atlantica (assembly GCA_963556195.1). Lineage (NCBI taxonomy): Eukaryota > Metazoa > Mollusca > Cephalopoda > Sepiida > Sepiolidae > Sepiola > Sepiola atlantica. Next base: position 64,917,447 of record OY744532.1, on the reverse strand, counting down.
GGTTCTGTTCAACTCTACCCTCCCAGGCTTTGCCTTCTCTCTTTAAGAGGGGATTGGTTTATTGCTAATCGCCTGAGGCATCCCTATCGGGGGGACTGTCCAGGCATTTTTTGAGAACTAGAATGCTCCACTTTTTGGGCACTGGCTTTTCCTTCAAACCCACCTTCCGACCTTGTGTCACATCTTCCTGTGGTGAGAGGGAAGTAAATACTAGTTACTAAGGGCTTCTGTTCTTCAAAATTGATTGATTATGAAAGAAGTTATTGAAAAATTATTAAAGTGTTCATAAAGCATGTAAAATTTTGTATCAATTAACAAATCCACTTTTTAAAAGCAATCTGGGATTGGCCAGTATTTTTCGAATCAAGGGAGGCGCGAGAGCGCTCTATCCCTTAATAGACTACACGAATGGCCTATGCTGGAAATCTCATTTCTTTGATCAATCATAACTCAAAAACCAATAAACCAAATTAGTTAAAACTTTACACAAAAATTTTATTTTATAGGTTCTATAAGTGTGTAGAATTTCAGCATCATTAGTTAAGGCAACCCAGAGATTCAGAAAGTTCAATCATGAAATCATGTTATCTGTGTGTACGTACGTATGTATCACCCTGTATCTCATCAACTATTTGATGGATTCAGCTGATTTTTGGCAGAGATAGAGGTTCTAGGGTCTAGTTGATGGCATTTTAATTTCAGTTTACCATATACCTTAGTTTTCCAGAAAATTCCAAAAAACCTTTAAAATGACCAGTATTCATACACTTTATTCTATATCTTATCAACCATTTGATGGATTCAGCTGATTTTTGGCAAAGATAGAGGTTCTAGTGTCTAGTTGATGGCATTTTAATTTCAGTTTACCATATACCTTGATTAGTCAAACTACCAACTATATCAGTTATGAAAAGGCATTGTATTGAGGCATAGCCTGTACAAAAGTAGTGACATTCCATGATAAATGCCAATATACTGAAATCATATGCTCTTAATAGGGTTAAGATAAAAATTCATATACACTAAATGTATAAAAGCAAGGAAATTCCCAAATTTTTACACTTTTATTGTCATTAAGGGTATGCGAGCACAACAGGGCTATGTATTTTACTGGTAGGAATTTTTCTTCAGCGCACCTCACACACTTCATCCACTCATGCATAGAGATTTATACTGTAGTGATGTGATAATGGAATGGCTTGGTTGATATCTAGTCATACCCTTAATGACAATAAAAGTGTAAAAATTTGGGAATTTCCTTGCTTTTGTACATTTAGTGTATATGAATTTCCATCTTAACCCTATGAAGGACATATGATTTCAGTATACTGGCATTTTTCATGGAATAAACTAATAGATTTCAATATGTGTTAGTTTTGCTACTTATAGCAACCATCAGAGGCCATTTGAATGACTTATGACTAATTATTTAGAATATCTGTTAGTTCTTCATGTTTTAGTGGAATTCTGCTTCTTTTTTTTTAAATCTAGATAAAGTGAATTTCCGCTTAAATCACCAGAACCTCTCATGGATGTGAGTTTTCCGCTTTTTAGTCGAAATCTGCTTTTTTCTTTCTTTTTTTTCTTTTTTTTTTCTTTTTTTTTTTTCCTTAATAAGAAAAGGTTAATTTTTTTTCTCTCATGACAATTCTCTCTGAAAACTGAAAATGTTCATTTTGCCGTGAAAGCTAAGACTTCAAGCAAATCATGATGACTTTTGTTTAATCAAAGAATGACTTCTTGTCTCCTCCTCACATGCACACTTAGTGTCTTTCTCTTAATTTTGACCTTCTTAGTTGAAACTGATTGGAGTTGTTTAGGAAAAAAGTTCTTTTGTACCGCTCCCCCCCCCCCCCCCCCGCATAGGAGGCTGGTGACCCCCATGTTTGGAAATTATTCTCGATTTAGTTTTTTTTTTGTCATTGGCTACTCACATCTTAGCCTTTTGGCTAAGATCAAAGTGTAGTATCTGTTCCGATGGATACTGCACCCCATAGACTGGTATTGTCTTGGCCTTCGGGGCTTGATTTACGCCGGTTTGTGGGTCTGTCCTGTGCAGTTCTAGGAGGTCCACCCTCCCAGGCTTCGCCTCCCCTCTTTGGGGAGGAGTAAGTTTATTGCTTATTGCCTGAGGCGCCCCTACCGGGGAATGCCGACGGGGTTGCCCAGGCAATTTTTAAACCCCACTTTCCCGACCCGACCTTGGGTCACATCTTACTTGTGGGAGTAAGATAAAAACTAGCCTTGTGCCTAACTCCTGGAGAGGAGTAAATCAATACTCACATCCCTGATTTTATATATGTATGTATATATATATATATATATATATATATATATATATATTAGTAAATAAACAAAAGTAAAGTTACATACTTTACAAGTTTATTATAATCATCAAATGTTTAAACATGGAATAATATGAGAATGGATTTTCAAAGAATTTAATCTTATCCTCAGAAGGAAAAAAAAACAATAATTTACTAATTATTGGTAAATATTAATTTGACAACTCTACCAAACAATTTTGTGTTATGCTTGAAGCAAAAATAGTCAAAAAGTTTTTCAATAATGAGCAGAAAATCAATATAGTAATAAGTGTATCAGTAAAATTGTAAAAAAATCCGATTGGAATATTATATACTGAAAGATATTCAATTACAATAGAATTCAGGAAAGATTAAAAAATCAAAAAAATATGAAAAATTAGTATATACGTATGATCATCATGCCACGAAATAACTTCCTTAGCACATCATTAAAATATGATGTAGTTAATTGAGCGTTAAGGTAAATATAAGAGGAAAAAAAAAAAGAAATGTAAAAGGAAAAAAAAAAATATATATATATGAGAGAGAGTGACAGATATCTGTTGGTCTTTTAAGAGGGGGTTCTGAATATGAAATAAAACTTCATCCAGTGGTGAGGGTACTCTTTTAGAAATTTTCCCAAATACTCTGAGGTATCTTTTCTGGGTATGACATGAAACTGCATTTAGTGATGATGCTCCAGATTTGGAGCTTTGAGTCACTCCTTCATTCCCATTACTCCCAGATCCCATTCTGTTTTGACCCAGTGGTGGTACCTGTTGTTAGGGGCCGCTATAATTAAATAGAATGTAATATTTACAGACTATTTTTACAAAACGAATTAATCTACAAATTTGTTGTATTTATTTTCTGTCTGTACTAACGAGTCACCACTTATCAAGGCTCAAAGGCCACTCGAGGATGAGGGTTAATGAGTTTGTCAGGTGGATGGGGAGACACCACCGTGAGGATTGGTAACGATGGTTGAAACTGGCCAGAATTTGATTATTTAAGACGGCTCAACATGAATTTGTTAAACATTGGGCTTGAAAACGATCATGTTGTAGTCAGCTGGGAAGCAGCCCCGTGGTATTGTGTTCCACAGAGAAGTAATTCTTGGAAAGAAACTCTGCTCAAAGAAGTTCCGTTTTACTTCAGGTATACAGAGGAAGAAAGGAAAATTATTTACAGTGGTTGTAGGTAGACGAGTTTTGGATGTGAATGTTTTACGGGGGGGGGGGGGGGCAGAGATTAGAGCTCAGTCGAGCACCTACCATGAAAATAACGATAGAGTAGAAAAAGACTAGCAACCTCTCTTCTGTGAGAAAGAGGCTGTAAAGAAAGAGAAGAGGACATTTCCCACGAGATTTCGAAATCGGTTGTGTATACAAAACATGTGCGTCTTTGACATTGATCTAAGAAAAGTTAATATGTCAACCGATTTGTAAAATAATTTTTTTTTTTTAATAAATAAATAAATTTGAAAATTTGAATGGTATATAACAACAATAAATTGTGAGGGCTTTGCTGGTATAAAAAAAAAAAATTTTTAATTGATATTTGACAAATAATATGTCTATATCCTATTGGAACTACTTTTATAGAATTTATGATGAGAAATTCAGTTTATTTTCTTTGTTTCGATATTCTTGGTATGAATTTCGTTTAACCTAGCTAAAACAAAAAAGCTATCTATAAATATCTATATATTAAACTCTGTTTTTTTTTTTTGTATAACAGGCATTTCTATCTTCTATCAACCTAAGATCACTAAATAAAAAATCTTTTTAAAAAATTTTATCTAAAGGTTTTTTTAAGGAATTCTTAGATATGAATCTATATAAAAATACGCTAAGGCATTTCATGTTCAGACATACATTATCGCCTTTTATACGCATTTAAAAAAATGCTATCGTCCAATCAGCAAAGATGGTGATTGTCTGATGTCGTTAAGGTAAATAATTTCGACTTTACCCATTTTAAAATGAATTGTTCCAAAATCAAATTATGTTATCTCATCGACTAAACCAGTACATTTCCAAAAATGATATTCGTTTTATTGATTTTAAAAATATTTAACTGACAGTATATTTATTGTTTTAAAAAGAATTAAACTGCTTCTATTTTAAATAAATAAATAAATAGATAAGAGACATATTCGTTTTTTTTTGTTCTTTTTTTGGTTAAATAATATTTATCTGACAATGACAATTATTATTAGGAAAGAAGAAAGAGTCTCTTTTTTTCCTTAATAGTATTGATGCTGACAGACATTTATTATTAAAAAGGAATATTATTAACAGTAAATTATACAGATTGATGTAGAAATCACCATGGAATTTCTACAGGGTCCTGCTAGTAGTATATAATATTATATCGACACACACACACATATACTAGAAAAATGTGACTTATTGGGTCACCTATTATGCTCTCGTTAGATTGGTTTGATTAGGAAAAAGTGGATTTTTCCCCCTCCAATTAAAAAAAAATAAATACAGATTATAAATCTAATTAATGAGTTTTAATGAAATGTGAATAATTATTGTGGTAGTAAAAATTTGTTCATTCTTTTTTTTCTTTTTTTTTCTCTCATTTGAATTTTTGGAATTCAAAGTCTGGCCAATTAATTACATCTATACACAAACACGGCTTCCTGCTTCAGTGTTTATGTGATAAAATTCGGTTCTAATCACACACAGATGTGATCACGTAAATCTGGAAGTATAATTGTTTACTATAAACATTTACGAGTGTCAAAACCTAAACTAAAATTAATTTTCTTGAGTCAAGATTGTTTTAATTGGATAAAAATTACTTCTAAAAATTTGCAATTCTGAGGACTTGCTGTGACTGTCGGAATTGCGCCAACATGACTTCCTGCTTTGAATGTTTTGGTTTCTTGAATTGCTTGTAACAAGTTACAAGTAGCAGTTTGCTATGCTGCACTGCAAATGGTCGTCAACTGAATTACACCAACGGTAAAAAAATGAGAAAATTCAGAGAGCAAACACTGTCAAAGGTCCTGGATATGACCTACAACTACACCCAGTCGTGAGGTCATAATTTAGGAGTTTTGGAGAGTGTGGAGGCATTCATTAGTTGCTGTTAATTTCTGGTCCACTCTGACCCGGAGTGGCAGTACCTGTCAAGGTCCCATTTATGGATTGAAGAGAATCTATCGTTTACTTTGCCTACAAAACAAATTAATATACAAACCTTAGAATATAACGTCCAGTCTGTAGTGGAATGGGGACTTAAATGGATTTGTAACGTTTAATGCTACCATGATGAAGCTCTTTTTCATTAACAAACTAAAGAAACCTTTCCAACTATCTATGGCCATGGTCGATAGAACCCTTCCCGAGAGTCCAATATTCAAACTCCTCAGGATAACATTCTCAGGCAACATGAGTTGGAATAAGTACCTAAAAGATGTTGCTAAGTCTGCTGCAAAGAAGGTAGACTTCCTTCACAAGGCTAGAAAACACCTGGCAGTATCTCTATATCTCTATAAAGCCACCATTCATCTGTGCATGGAGTATTGTTGCCACATCTGGGCCGGTGCACCAACCACTAACCTTTCCCTTTTGGACAGGGTGAAAAAAAAATGATTTTTAACCTAATTGGTGCCGCACTGTCTTCCAAACTCCATGTCACATCACTACAGTGTTGTATCTCTTTGCTTTTTTTACAAGTACTTCCACGAAATGTGATCCAATGAATTTACTTTACTTGTTTCCACTCTTAACATAAATACTGCTGTCCTACCCGATTAGCAGCAAAATCCCACCTCATCACTGTAGGGGGCCTTTAGATGCTGGAAGATTTTCTACTCTGATAGTTTCTTTCCTTGGACTGCTTGCCTTTCGAATTGCTCCCCGTTTCCCCTGACCGTACGAACATGCATAAATTTAAATGTAATGTGAACAAATATCTTTCTGCTTAGCTCCCCACCCAGGTTTTCCTCTATAAAAATACCCCTATCATTGTAGCCCCTTACACTTTAGTGGCGATTGTGGGGTGAACAAAAGTAAGAAATAAATTAAACATTCATATACCAAAACACAGGTGCTATTTCAGCATAAAATATCCTAACAAGGGTTGACATGCCGTAAAGCACAACAAGCAAACATTGTCAGAAAAAAGATTATCATTCATGTGAGAAGATAAACACAATAGGTAATAAGCGAACTTGCTGCACTTTTGCCCTTCTATGTAAATACCCCGGACCAACCCGACAAGCAACAAAATCTCACCTCTTCACTGTAGAGATCCCAAGATGCCAGGAGGCTTTCTACTTTAATATCTTCTTTCCTTGAACTGCTGGCCTTTGGAATTCCCTGGTTGTTTCCCAACTGTAGCAACATACAGAAATTTAAATGTAATGTGAACAAGCATCTCGCTGCACAACTTCCAACTTAGGATATCCCTATAAATCTGGCTCTAATTTAAAGTAGGCCCTTACGTCTTGTTTGGTGTGAATTGAAGTAAAAAAAAAAAAAATTTTTTTTAAAAGCAATAACAAATTCGTTGTTATAATATTATCTTCACTAAACAACACTGGTTTATAGAAAATCGACACAAACCGTTTACAAAAATTCTCCAGGACAGACAGACAGAAAGACAGAGAAGGTGCTCGTTATATTATAAGTGGACTAGCGAAAATAGACTCCCTAACGGTCGTCTATTTTTGCTAGGCCGCCGCGTTCTTGGGTGGTGAGACATTTTTAGTTAAAAAAAAAAAAAAATAAATTTGTCTCCGAATATTTTTTGTTTAAGAAAGAAAGAAAAAATGGGGGGGGGGGATTTTTCCGCAAAAAAAAAGAGAACCTTTTCGTTATATTATAAGTGGATAATTTATTGCATAAATGCCGAAAATGCCGTCATCATCATCATCGGTTTAACGTCTGTTTTACATGATGGCATGCATTGGAAGGCTTTAAGAAATTAACTGACCGGCTCTTTATTTATCTCTCTTTCTCTCAAGTCAATACTTATCACTTCCTCCCATGTTTTCCTTGGCCTTCCCCTGTGAACAGAACCTGCTATCTCAACTATTCTACATCTACTATTAACCCAAGAACTCTTATCGATTCTTTTAATGTGGCCATACAATCGAAATCTCCTTTTCTGCAGATATCTCTCTATACTGTCCAGATTTAATCTTCCTCTGAGGTCATCAGAATTAGGCCTATCTTAAGACTCACAATACACATCCATCATATCATTCTCATATCATTTCTTCCATACATCATCACACTGCGTACACATATTCAGCCCCAAACTTCTACATAAACAAAAATATATTGAAAATACTTATCAAAAACCATAAATAATGTTTTTATATACACATCACTAAAACAAGGCCTACAAAATTCACAACAAAAACAAAAAAACGGTAACACTGATTACAAAAATAATAGTGGTAGTAATAACAATGGTAGCAGTAATAACAGCAATAATTTAACAATCAGAACACACACATAGTGTTGCTTAGCAACTTCATAACAACAACAACCTTCAAGAACAATACATAAAAACTTTATATATATATATATATATATATATATATATATATATATATTGTTAATTTATCTCCAACTGTTCATTTGAATGGTATTACCCATGAAAACATGATATATCATTTTTGTTGTTTCAATTTTCTGATCTTTTTGTTTTTGCTGGGGATGGGGCATCCTACCGGATGCCAGACATTCACTTGCTATTTCAAAGACTCCATCCGAAGTATCTGTTTAGTATTCTGACCGTCACTTTAAGTGCAATTGTTTGTATCTCTTTTGCACTTGGTTCACCGGGTATATTCACCAGGTAGTTTTTGAAATTCCTTTTCATGAGCCCAGTTGCTCCTATAATTACTCAAGTGAGGTAGATCTTCCTAAGATTCCAATTTCTTTTCATGCCATACATAAAACCTTGGTATTTCGTTATCTTCTCCCTCTCCGCTCTGTTTAAGCCAGCATCATTAGGGACACTGATTTCAACTAGGGTTGCTACTTTCTCCCTGTTGTCTCATATGACTATGTCAGGTTTAAGATTTTGTCTTCAAAGTACTGTTAAAAAAATGTAGCTGAATCATAAAGTTATTGCACTTGTACATCCTTAATGTAAATACTGCTGACCCACCCAACTAACAGCAAAGTCCCACCCCTTCAGTGTAGATTTTCTACTCTAATAAGTTCTTTCAGAGGACAGTCTTATGATGACAGAACCGACACGTCTTCTCTACTTGAAATCTCATCGGCTAAGATCGCACGAGAGAGAGAGAGCTTTGCCCGGAAATCAAGTGGTTTACAACTTCTGCCTGGTGTCAGTCTCTGACCCCTAAACGTTTCCACTAAAACACAGCTCTTATTATATGTTATGACCCTGTAAAGGGTCCGGAAAGAAAAACACGAACTTGGAGTTCAGAGAAAATCAAGTATGTTGAAAAAAAGTATAATACAACCGAGAATAAGAGTGGTTGTATGTCAGTCTTGACTGCCTGTATAGACTGGTGTAGTTCCAACACTAAGAAGCATGCATTCCCAGTATTTATGGTGAGTGGAAGAGTTCATGTAGTCTGTTATAGGCAAAGTACCATAACACCCCTTTCCAAGCCTTACCTCCTCAGGAGTAATAGTATCGTTTCCTTTTTGGATTGACGCTATTCTGAGGCTGCTTGACGTAGCTTTATGTCAAAAGTGTTGTATCTGGTATTCAAAAAATCTTCCTGGGGAGTGCTGTCAGTGCCTTCCGATAGTCGTCCCCTAATTTGATTTAGGTGTCTCTTATGAGAGAACTGAAGTCCTCTATCAAATTCAGATTTAATATCCTCCAGCTTTTTAATTTTAGACTTCGGATTTTGGAGCACATCTTATAAAAAAATTTCTTCTTTTATTTGACATTCAACTTCCAGACAAGTTATCTTCTCTTTCATGGTTTTTAGCTAATAAAAAACTTAATATACTTTGTTGTCAGTTTTGGCGTCCATTTTAAGGTTCTCAAGAATCCCTTTACTATACCTCATTGCCAGTTTGTGTGGGATCCTTTTTAAGGTTTTCAAGAAAACCCTTACTGTACCTCGTCACCAGTTGTTGTGACCCTGTAAAGGTGCTGGAAGAATAACACAAACTCAGAGTTTAGAGAAAAACAAGTATATTGAAAGAAAAGTATCATACACAGAGAACAAGAGTGGTTGTACGTCAGTCTTGACTGCCAGTATAAACTGGTGTGGTTCAAACACTGAGAAGCATGCGCTCCCAGTATTTATGGTGAGTGGAAGAGTTCAAGTAGTCCATTAGGTAAGGTACCATAACACTAACCAATCGGATTCGTCAGTATTATTTTGATTAACCAATAGGCAAACTCCTCTCAAACAAAGGCTTGACTGCCCTTTGTTTGAGACGGGTTTTGGTATTCTCCACTCTAAGTGAGTTACCTTCGAAGGTCGACAGTCCAATTCGACCATGTCTGTCAGTTAGGTTTTCAGATGCCTTACACTGACCCAAGTTCATTTTTTTACAACATCTGGTGCATTATATAGAGACACATCTGACAAGAGTGAGTGTCACACCACTCTTCTAGAATGAACTGCCAGTTGGTCTGAGACTGCTTATTGTTTTTTCACAGCTGGTCATCTGAAATTTGCTCACCAATTTGTAACCCGGAACCTGGTGAATCGGAGATGGTCGCACAGCGCCATAATGTATTAAAAAGTATTCAAATAAATTACATGTAAATCCTCCAATATTTATTTAAGTATATTATTTTTTTTGTGCGTGTGTGTGTCTATATATATATATATATATAGTCAACTGGAAATTGAGTATGGAAATTTCTTGTACTATTGATCATGCCACAGATGGTAAGACTATTATTGTAATTATTATAATCGCCTTCTGTCTTTTTTTAAAATGTAAAAGAAAAATACTCAGCCTAAGCAAGTTCAAATCCTGTAAGATTTATTGTGTTTATGCACTAAGCCCATTTGGGAAAGGTATGCACCCACAATTTCACCTCTGATGAGTAAGATAGGAGAGCATTAAAAAATCTGAAATGGATTGATGTGACACAAAACGAACAAACTAAATCAATTGATAAATCATCTACAATAGGTATTTGTATTTAACTGTAATGGAATTCACCCAGGGTGGGTTAAGCTGGCTCCAAATGAGTTGATTGCATCCTTTCCACCCCCGCCGATCAGCTGCTGAGTCCTTGGCATGCTTCAGCCATTCTCGATTCCAGTAACAAAACTCAAAAACGCAGGGGGCAGCCACCAGCTTCATGTCTGTCCTCACTGTTCCTATCCAAGTCTTCAGTTAGCCGCCTCTGTTCTTCTTCCAGACGACGGGTGCGATTGAGTCTACCAACTTGCAGATGAATTCTTCCTAAGGGTGTCGAAGAACGTGACCAAACCAGTGAAGTCTCCTTTTAAGAAATGTCTATGTGATGCTGTTGATGATGGTGCAGTTTGGGATTTGGTCAGAGAGATGGATGCATAGGATGTGCCGAAGGCAGTACATGTCGAAGACCTTGAGTGCATAAAGATCTTCTTTGCGCAAGGGCCAGGTCTCAAGTCGTACAGTAGTATTATGCATATCAGAGTTTTGTATGTTTTCAATTTTGTTGAATTTTATCTCTTGTTGAGACCACAATCTACTTTGGAATCAGCAGAAGGCTGCATGGGCGCGATCAATACGGATTGCAATCTCATCCTTACCCTGTCCTGTAACAGTTGAGCCGAGATACTTGAACTGCTCTACTTTTTTCGACAATGACACCATTGAGAATGGTAGGGACTCTGCTGGAAAGGAGGTAGTTGGCTGATAGAAACTTTGTTTTAGCGACATTGATCATCATACCCACACTTTTGACGGTGGTATTGACATTATTCAATGCCTGCTGAATATCAGCATACATTTCACCGAGGATAGCAACATTGTCTGCATAGTCCAGGTCGGTAATAGAACACTCATGTCCAACTTGAACGCCAGCGAAGTCAATCATGCCCCGATCAAGGATCCTGTCAATAATGTAGTTGTTGGGAAAGAACACAACCTTGGCGGACAACAGTATGCGCATTAAAGAAGTCTGATTCCTCTCTGTAACAGCGGACTTCTGTTCAGGTGCGTGAGTAATAGGCCTTAAGCAAATTAAGCGGAAATCTGTCATGGTTCATTATCTCCCAAAGACTCTCGTGATTAACAGAGTTGAATATTGCAGTGAAGTCAATGAAACACACAACAGTCACCTGCTGATAGGCGGATTTTGGAACAACGCTGGTCCTAAGTGAAAAAATCTGATGAGTGCAGCCCCGACGTTACTGGAAGCTGTATTTGTTTATTCGGGTTCGAAGGTTTCTTTGTGTTAGAAAACGCTGTCGGAGGATAATTGAAAAGATTTTAGATGCAACATGATTTAGACTTATTCCACGATAGTTACTGCATGAGCGCGATCACCGTTTTTGTAGAAAAGAGAAGAGAATTTTTTCTGAGCACCAAACGCAGCAGAGTATTTGGCAATGAGATCAGGACAGCACTTTTATATTTTTATTACTTCTTTAATCTCATCTTGATGGATCACAGTTGGCATCGTAGGTAAGGCCGGCAGTGTTGCCGTGGAAAAGGCGCTGGGATAATGGTACATCGTTTAGCATTTTTTCAAAGTGCTGCTTTCACCATTTAGTGCGGTCTGCAAGCTGGAAAATAAGTGTTCCATTCTTATCCAGCAATATTTCACTGCGGGGACAGCTGCCTTTTGTTGCTGACTTAAAAATTTGGTAGTGTTTTCTCGAGTCCTCTACAGATGCTGCTTGTTCTATTTCCGCTGCAACTGCTTGCCAGTATTTATTTTGGTCTGAACGTGCAGATCTAGTTATTTGTCGGCTGAGCTGACGGAAATCTGGGTTCCCACAGTTGCGGGCATCTTTGGTTTTCTTGAACAAAGGAATGGTTTGGGGTGATATCCATTCTTTGTCAGGAGGTCTTTTACCATGAAATTCTTTTTGAGAGGCTTGTTAGACATTCACTTAAAAGAGTAGCTATTGTTCTTCAGATAAGACTTCAGGTTCTGAAGACTTCGAAGCAGTTAGTTAATACTATTCGCAGGTGTACTGCTGTATCAGCACAGTGGAGTCTATCAGTGGCAAGTTTTTTGATTGGCTGTAATTTGTTAAGGCTTTTAAGACGAAGTTTAGCACATACAAGCGTATGATCAGAGCCATTGAGGTTTCCAGATTTGGCTCCTCTATAGAAATGGCTGTCCAGAACACAGCAAGACCACTTTTAACGGACCAGTATATAATCGATCTGGGCCGAGGGTCGTCTATCATTGGAATACCATGTAAGAGAGTGATGGATGGGATGATTAAATTTTGTGTTTATAACCACCAGCCTGTTTGTTGAAGTAAAGTTGACCATTTTGTCACCATTGGAGCATCGATCATCAACTCCAAACTGACAAACTACATCATGTGAAAGGCAGTCGCTCTTTCCAGAACATGCATTCCAGTCTCTGGACACAATCAGCATATCGCTGGATGGTATGTGGCAAACGATGTTGTGCAAATACTTATAGAAGTCATTTTTTACTGAGTCATCGGAATCACGTGTGGGTGCATATACTGCAACAGCTATAACGTTGAAAATAGAACCATTTTAGTTGAATATGAGTAAGCCGTTCTGAGATTGGTTCCCAATCCATCAAAGCTGGATTTGCATTGCCACTCAGCACGGTGGCTACAACATGAGTATCGGAATTGGAATTTACTCCGCTATGGTAGAGGTGACAAGATGTTGTGAAGTATATCACTGGGATCACACTGTGGCCTGTGTTTGGCAGTTTTGTCTCCGATAGACAAGCGATCTCTATCCCGTACTTGTGTAATATGTGGATAGTAAGAACTTGTGTTTCTTGTGATTTAAAGATTCATACATTCCAGCATGCAACATATCAGCCTCGTTTTCAGTGCAAAATACCAGCTGGCAAATTTTTCAAACTTCCTGCTGATGGAAGGGAGGACGTGTCGGATTGAGCGGACACCCTAGCACTGATCGTAGAATTGTATATAGACTATCATTAGAAGTGTCATGAGATTATACTGGTTACCACAAAAACAGTTCTCCTTCATATTCATAGGTCACTGTTGGTAACCCAGAGGTAAGTTATATACCCGTTCAGGCTGCAGATTATCCACACAGAGGGACGAGCAACCAGAAGCTGACGGGTGCCGATGCAGGCACTCCTTGGATTTTCACATAGTGCAAAGGTACAATCAACCAGAAGCTATCGATTCCAAAACAGACACTACGTGAATTTCTGTCATCAACCATAGTTGTAAGCGGTTGGTCTAGCCTTTGCTGTTCTACGGACAAAACCTACAAAGCAGCAGGTACTTTTTATGAGAGTTAGCCCGCCAGCTGAGACGGTTTACCAGCGTATGGCGCTTAGAGCCACACATGAAAGATTTAGAATAAGCATGAGGATCAGGCTCCTGATACTCTCAGAATACAGCTGGAGAATCTTGTAAGGTGCTACCCCTATACATACTCCTATACCCTAGTTTTATTGTTTAGGTATTAAATATCTCAAGGATTGATATGTCATGCAACAAATCAATTAATGAATCGTTTACATTTGGTATCATGTTTTGGTTTTAAATGTCCCCCAAAAAGGGTCCATATGCCATAAAACAAACTAAAACCAATAAACCGTTTACAATAGATTCCAGCCGTTGTACCCTTCAGCCTTCTTCTGGTGCTTTTTTTTGTCATAGTCAATGTAACAGGAGCGCTAGGGCCAAACATTAAGAACACAAGTTCGACTGATGAAGAATATTTATTTGAATGCACATGGTCATCGCAAAATTTGCTGCAAGATATTCATCCACATAGAAACTGAAAATAAACAGAAATAAACTTCTATAAGCATTTCTAAACAAACCAATAATAATTTAAGTTGAATTTGAATTTATTAAAAAGGATTTGTTAGTGCCTGCGTCTTTTTTCACTACAATTTTTAGCTTGGACGCAAATATTATGTTAGTGCTGTTTGTTTCAAAAGGATGGTGTCGAGGTTGAAAGTTCCTCTCATTAAGTAATGCTAGAAAAGGGTGGTGTAGAAGGCAAATGTTCCTTTCGTAAATGAATGCTGGCAAACAAGCAAAGGGGAATAACTTTGACACATTTACACTGGGTACATTATTCCAACGTTTTTAAAAATTGATTAATAGATATCAAAAAGGACATGAAACCTCGACTGAGACCAATTCATTCCAGTTGAGTGGATTTTCAGTGCGAAAAGAACTGAAAGAATGCCGGAGAGTAAAACACCTAAATGTTGCGAAAGTAACAAGATAAGATGCCAAAACATGTAATCAACTTTTACAATATGTATTGTATTTAGGCATTGAATAATTCAAAAGGGGTTAATATGCCAAATATTCATATTGCTAAAGAAACACACAAAACAAAAAGATTTTTTAAACAAAATGGTGAGCACTCTCCATAAATAAGTAAATATTGATCTTTCTAACGATCTATTAGATTTAATTTGCATTATAAAAAACTTAAAAAGCCATATTTGTTTACATTATGGAGAAAAATGAAGGCAGATCTATATGACAAAAGACAGGAAATTGGGAACACAGCAGCCATTTGTCCTCTGTCTTGTTTGGTTTTAGTTGGCTTTAAGATCGGAAAAAGAAAACTATGCCTGCCTGCATCAAGATGCAGGGTATTGTTATACACTGTGCAGGGCATGGGGAGGGTATCGATTATTAAAGATGAATTTGTATAAAAAGTAATACAAATTGGCTAGGAGTGTGGGGAGCCTAATGGAGAAGAATCTCAGAAAAGAAAATCAATGAAATGGTTTTATTGATTTTTCCGCCTCACGGAGATCTAAGACTGATTATGCGCAAAAATAATCGCCCCTTTCCCCGACAACTAAACAAAAATTAAACAAACTAAATCTTTTAATCTCCTTAATAAAATAATAGTCTGTTTGAAGCTCATATATATATATAATTGTCAGATTAATCCTATAGCTTTATCAAAATATTATTCCAATACTTATTATTTACTAATTAGTTTAATCGATGTTAATCTGAAAATAATCCCAATATTCTCATTAGACCTTTTTGCAAGTATTTTGCACTGATAAAACGTCCATAGGTAATCATAGTATCACAGGATGTGTAGCTGTACTGTGAGCTATTCACATAAAAGAGATATATTTAGTAATATTAAAACTCGTGATATATTACTACTTTCAATTAAAACTCCATATATTACTACCTTCGATTAGAACTCTATGTATATTACTACCTCGATTAGAACTCTCCATATATCACTACCATCGATTAGAACTCTCTATATATCACTACCATCGATTAGAACTCTCTATATATTACTACCATCGATTAGAACTCTCTATATATTACTACCCTCGATTAGAACTCTCTATATATCACTACCATCGATTAGAACTCTCTATATATTACTACCCTCGATTAGAACTCTATATATATTACTACCCTCGATTAGAACTCTATATATATTACTACCCTCGATTAGAACTCTCTATATATTACTACCCTCAGTTAGAATTCTCCATTTATTACTACTCTTGATTAGAATTGTTGATATATTACCCTTGATTAAAACTCTACATATATTACTATTCTTGATTGGAACTATCCATAGATGACTTCCCTTGATTGGAACTCTTCAAACATTGTTTCCTTCAACAAGAACTCACTTTATTATTACTTACTCCCCTCGATTTGAACCTTTCATACACTATTTTATTCCATTGTTTGAAACTCTCCATAGATTGCTTACCACGATTGGACTTCTCCATAGATTGCTTAATAATTCTGTTCTATATATTTGTTACCTCTTTTGGCTTTGTCTTTTCTTATTTTCTGTCAGCCTCGTCGTCAAGTGACACTTTGTTTAGTAAAGCTTTCACCTATCTCTGCACTAACCCTCTTATTATCATTACAATACGTACACAAATTTATAATAAAATTAAACAGCAACATATTTTTGATGTCTATAAACAGTATTGTCGGGGAAACAGGGGGCAGGGAGGGAGTTCCAGAGGCCAGCAGCACGAGGAAAGAAGCTATTTGAGTAGAAAGCTCTCCAGCATCTGGGGACCTCCACACTGAATGGATGGGATTTAGCTGATTGTCGAGTGAATTTACGTCGACGGGGCACCAGAGTAGCCAATTCATTGGAGCATAATCCATTGAAGTATTTGTAAAACAAGCACAAGGATGCTACATTGCGGCGATGGGACAGGGAGACAGGGACTGGAGCTTGGTTGACAGTGAGGGACCTATTAGGTTGGCGACTCTTTTTTGGACCTTGTCAAGGAGGGAGAGACTAATAGATGATGCACCAGCCCAGATGTGGCAACAATACTCCATGCATGGGCGGATGGTGGCTTTGTAGAGATACAGGATAATGTCAGGTGTGAGGAGTTTACTAGCACATTAGAGGGAGCCCACCTTCTTTGCGGCAGCTTTGGCAATGTCTTCAATGTATTTGTTCCAATTCATGTTACCTGTGAAGGTTAGGCCGAGGAGGAACGTGGGCATAGTTAGATACAAGGTCGGTTTTTAATGTGAGGAAATCCAGCAGCCCAAAAAGAGGCACTCTGGATTGGGACAAAAATAAAAATTGTCTGAAGGACCTGTGGTGCAACGCATATATTTGCAAAGTGAAAATCAGTTCTAAGTGACAGTCTTCTGGATGTTGAAGGTTCAATTCTCAGTAGGGGTGATACTAAGAATACAATTACGACTTCTAACCAGTCATGGCTGATGGAACAAGAACAAGTTACCCTCGTGGATTAAATAAAAGAGTTTCATTCAAAATTCCATACAGATTCTCAAGTTTAACAAGATGCACCTCGAAACGTTGTGAGAATAAGATCCAAGATGAGAACAATATTCTGAATAATCCAAATAATACAAAAATTGCAACAGTCTAGAAGGATTTCTCCTTCACTGCCCGAGGACAGAAAAGATAAAGTGTAATATCAGAACAGATACTGCACTTTGCTCTTAGCCAAAAAGCCATCACTGTCTGTCAATATTAGCTATTTCTTTTTTTTTTTTTTTTCTTTGCTTGGAAAGTCAGTGAATAGGATGCCTGATATTTTTTTGATTCTGTCATTCTGGACTGATTTTGAATTTCTACAATTCCTTAATAAGAAAAATCATTTGGGTTGTTATCAGTTTCACTAAATTTAAACAGATAAAGGCAGTAAATAAAAATAAGGGTTCGAAATTCTAACAAATGACAGATTGATAATTTATGTAAATGAGTATTTTTTATTTACAACGACGTGTACAAAATCTGCCACACTGGCATGTCGATGTTATCGATCAACAGCTATTATAAACTGAGATCTCATCAGGCAGAGTTAGAATCCTATCTTAACCTTAGATCATATCATTAGATTTTCATTCTTTCCAAATATGATCTAGGGTAAAGATCGGATTCTAACTCTGCTTGATGAGATCTCAGTTTATAATAGCTGTTGATCGATAGCATCGACATGCCAGTGTCGCAGATTTTGTACATGTCTGTGTGAATAAAAGAAATACTCATATATAAAAGCTCTATTTGATATTGAGCACTTTTTATAAACCCGGTTGGAATTCTTTGGATTACTACCCTGTGGATGTTTTACCTGGATTATATATATATATATATTTTATTTATTTATTTATTTACTATTTATTTTTGTGAATTGGTTGACTAATTAAATGGTAAATAGCATGCTTTAAAATCTTTTAAACAAACAATCTGCAGTTTAATCCTAATTTATTTTAAGCATATATCTTTTCCATTCTCTCTTCCTTTCCATATATCTTTTTTCTTTCTCTTTCTCCTTTATTTTTTAATTTCCATTCTCATCTCTCCTGCTACGATAACCGCCTGTCTGACCTCAATAAACATGGCGCTCGCTCCCTCCTCCTCCTTAATGGTTTTAATAACTACGACCACTACCAATTTTTCCCCCACACCTTCCACGGTTAACTTAACTTCTCCCACTGCTACCATTTATTTGAGCTCATAATTTATCTTTTCATAAGCGGCCATTTGGGCTTAATTCCTCCTACTGCTATTTTGGAATCTGGTATTTAGTATGTGGCCCTATTGATATATCCAGTAATATGTTCGCTTTCTAACGTTTATCTCTTTTGAACCATTTAAAGTATGTTTTTGAGGAATGGATTTATACATAATTTGATAAAATTGTCTCTGCCTATACAACTTCTGTTTTTATTGCCTATTTTCTTTTCTTTTTTGTCAAGTGTCGGATTTTGCTGCAACACCCTGTATATGCGAGAAACACAGAAACATGAGATTTTGTCTGATAGTTTTAATAATATAAGGATGACTCATTGTTTACCGCTGTATTTTTGTTAATGTGCAGTCGCAAGCGTTTGCGGTTTAAATTAGTAACAGTATTTTTTTCTGGTTATGGATTTTTAAAGCTAAACATACAATATCTCATCTTTGTATGACTCGAAGAATACTGGATTTTTCCACATTAAAAACTGACCTTGTGCCTAACTCTGCCCTCGTGGGGAGACAAATAAATAGAAACTCATCTATTAAGGTTTGACCCAGGAAAGCTAGTCTCTCAGCATATCGATGACTTGCCAAGTCAGGCATCCCCAAGCAGATTCTACATGGATATTGATACTATACTACACAGATACTATACTTTGATCCTAGCTGAATTTTTGCACCACTTTTATGTCCTCTTACAAAGATCAAAATCAAGATACTAAACCTTATGCCTAGAGTCCTTTTTCCAATTTTGATCAGTATCCAATCCATTACATCAGACCTATTGCATTCACTTGAAAAATTTAGGGTTCATACCTTTCCCCATGGTATTAGTATGTAATTGAAGTTAATAGATCTAATCTGATTTATACTTGGCATAGCCAATTACAGTCTGTGATGATACTCATTATGCAAATAACTCATACACCCCCTGTAAAAACTTGAATAATTATTTCATTAATCTATATAATACTTACAAGAAGTATAAGACAATGGAGATGGATAAGCATTCAGATGTGGAGAAAGTATATTTGAATGAAGACACTAATATGATATAGATTCTAATAAAATTGTAATAAAATCACTACTCCTAGCATTCCATATATTGATGATGATGATATATCCGTAAATGCTGATGATTACTCTGAACAAAATTGTATCAAATTTACTAATGGAGGTATGACGTAAATATCTGGCTACGGTAGAACTCAAATAAATGTTGTTCAACCTAAATTATATATTTTTAAAGACTTGGAAATCGAACTTGCAATGCCTTAATCGCTGGTGACTATGTTGTAATTTCCTAATATTTACTTTCACACTTAACATCTATAAAAAGGAAATACGATTGACTTAATTTTATTCATAAAAAAATTGTGGTGTCTATTATTATTGTCACATATATAAAAAAAGAAATAGGTTTTACTTTATTTTATTTATAAAAAATATTGTGGGGTCTGCGTTCGCACTTGACATCTATACATAAGGTACTTTACTTTTGTTTTATTTATAACAATAATATTTTCGTTTGGTGTTCAATTGTACTATAGGGATTATTTGAATATCTCGCTTATTTCGTTTGATTTTCGCACACATTTTGGATGAAATTTATTAATTAGTCTTCAATTTTTTATCCCAAAATAAATTTCTAATTTATTTTTTAAGACTTGAAAATCTAAACAATGAGTCATCCTTATATTATTAAAACTATCAGACTAGATCTCATGTTTCTGTGTTTCTCGCATGTACAGGGTGTTGCAACAAAATCTGACGCTTGACAAAAAAGGAAATAGGCAATAAAATAAAAATTTGTATATGCAGAGACCCAAGAGTTTATTTAGCAATAGTTAGTTACATACTACATTATTTTTCAATGTAACCGCCGCAGCCAGAGACGACCATCTAAAGGCGGGCACGAAAGGAGTCACATGCTTTTGCAACGATGTCCTTGTCTATAGCGGCAGTCGCCTACATGACGACAGTATTCAGAGAGTCGACCATGTTGTGGGTATGCTTGTTGGTCTTGGCCTCGATCACACCCCAGAAGAAATAGTCAAGGGGGTTGCAGTTGGGTGAGGAGAGCAACCAGTGGTAAGGAACATTGTTGAGCAGCCACGCCTGGGTCATCTTGGCCTTGTGCGAAGGAACGGAGTCCTGCTGGAAGACGTGGGTTTGTCCGACGGCAAACTCGTCCATCTAGGGCTTCAAAGCTCCTCAGCACTTTTTGATATTTCGTTTACCGTTTGTCAAATGTCGGATTTTGCTGCAACAACTTTAACTACATATTGTATGTAGTATATAAGTCTTCCAGCCTAGCAAAAAATAAAAAATCAGACTTAAGTTTCATTCCGTGCCAATATCAGTTAAATTTATTCTATTTATATTTGCTAAGGTGGAAGTTTATTTTGTTCCTTCAGTTTTTAGTTTTAACTATTCAGAAATTTGAAAAGATTTTTTTATAAGTTTTAAATATAAAGGAGGATGTAATATATAAGAGGATGCCCTCCATACCACCTTAAAAACGGAGGAGGTAATTCATGGGAGGACGGTCTTATGACAACAGAACGAATGCTACACGTATAAATTCCGATTAAATCGATTTTTTTCCCATTCATTTAAAAATGTCTAGTCACAAAAAAATAATTGTTATTGCTCCTTGGCATTTTGGCTAAGATCAAAGTGTAGTATCTGTTCTCTTAACATCAATGCCGGATGTTTTCATGTAACTATCTCCCTTGAAACTGAAAGTTTTTGAATGTTTTTAAAATGCTGGTAACTCTACTAATCTTAATATAATGGAGAGTTGATGACTAAATGAAACTACATCACATTTCTCAAAAAATATTACGTCTTTAAGATTTTCTTCTGAAAAAATAAAGAACCTATGTCTTATCTTTATTAATACGGCTTTTACTATCTACATACAGATTTGCTGAGCATATCATATGCGATCAAAATTAGCCTATAATTTTTCCCTATCTCTCCCGGGCACTAACCTAGTTTAATAATACTAGACCTGCAATGGTAATGGTGGTATTAAGATAACAGCTGAAAAAGAAAGTACTTCAACTGAATATTGTCATCTTTCAAATTACAATTTGAAAGATTATCTTTCGAGTTGAATTTACAAATCCATTGCTTTGATTAACCGAATTATCACGAAATCATGTTCAGCTCAGATTGATTATGACAAACAGTTTTGTTTAAGCTAAAACTTGTGTTAGCAAATTAAAAAGGTCGCAACAGTGCACCAGGGAAGAAGCCGGCTCAACCCGACCCGAGTGAACGCTGTTACAACAACACCAGTATTATAGTGTTAAGTGGAACGAATGGTCTGAACCATCCTCGTGACAGGAAGCTAGTCTGTCACCGGTTGTACTTCTCAGCAAGGCTGGTACACATTTATATACATGGGTGAAGCATTTGCTTACAGCAGTTGGTTCCTCATCTAATATGACCAGGCTCAACGTCGCTTAACTTTAATGATCTGATGGAAATTGCTGTTCATAACTAAAAGCAGTGGGTTAATATTTTTTTAATGGAAATCGCTCCAGACAAGGCATGAAGCCACTTGATGTAAAGAGCTAAAAAAAAAAAAAATTACCATTTCGAGGTCAAAAACTAGCAAACGATAAGTGTTAGATGAATAGATTCGACCCAGAGAAACAGCAATTGTTAGAAACATCGCTCATGAAATGTGAGGACTAAAAGACAAAATAAGGGAAGCGAGAGTTACGAGGCTGCCGATCGTAAACCCAAGTAAGATGAAAACCATAAAAAGATCTGACAAAGGAGAAAGTCAAACATTATCAAGGTATATAAATATAAGTCGATTTTTGGATATTGCTGCATGAAATGAATTAGATATTTTTTTTATGGAAATTGCTCCAGACAAGGCATGAAGCTACTTGATGTAAATCCCTAAAAATATATGCTTCAAGGTCAAAAACATCCAACGATAAGTGCTAGATGGATAGATTCTGACCCAGAAAACAGCAATTCTTTCCCCTTTGTCAGAAACATCGCACATGGAATGTGAGGACTAAAGGACAAAATACGGGAAGCGAGAGTTAGGAGGCTGCCGAAAGTAAACTTAAGTCCACTTTCTACTCTCCTGATTTACATCATGAATATAAGAACTTGAATTATATAAAAATAGCCAAAGACGACGCAAAGGCTCCTTTTTTGTTGGCTACTACACCGTGATGTAGGGGAGGGTGCCACTCCTTTCCCTGAATTGCTCCATTTACCCATGATCTTTAACTTATAATGTGGAGTGTTTAGCAAGGAGGTACCAAGTACAATTTCTTTTAAGTATTTGGTATGACTCGCCCGAGGATTGAACCCCCGGTCTCTCAGCCTATTAACGAACAAACATTTACAAAAATTACTGCATTTAGTATTTTATCAATCTGGTAATTCCAAAAATCAACTACCTATATAAGTAGCATTACAAGTTGATTTTTTTCTTTTTAGCTAATTGTCATTTTATCGACTTGGGTGAATAGAGCTGTGTAAAAGAAGCTCAAAACCGTTTAAATTATGCAAATAGCATCAGTGGTTCAAAAGTTATAAGAATTTAAAGTGCCGAAATTTGTGTTTAATAAAACCTTTTAAAAAGTGGGCCAAAATACGGACCTCATCGTTTCAAGAAATTCAGTAATTTCTCCACCATTTATTTATTTTTTAAGCTATTCTTATGAAACTTGGTTCTCTTATGTAAAATTTTGTACTCTTTCTGATTATGGAGTATCTCTTTACCATAAGCCATGAATTATAAATTAAATGTGTATATTTCAAAGTTTTTAAAACTGGCACGTTGTATCATACAGATTGTGAAGTATTTCAATATAGCTTTAATTTCTTTTAAGTCACTACATAGTGTCTGTATGTTTCTTTCAACAAGGTTGTGGCAGATTAGTTTCAGTGCTTGACAGTAAGGTTCTGTATACAATACTCCATAATATAGTGGAAAAATAAAAGATAGGATAAAATTTGTATTCCCAGCACTGCCATCAAGACCCTAAGTCCGAGTGGCAACAGACCCCCCTCCAAAGAAAAGCAAGTACATGGTTACATCTAATATTAAAAAAAATACAATTGCGTCTTTAATTAATAATGCATCAGTTTATTTTTAATAACTATTTAAATTCTAACAAGTGAGAAATTATAAATAGCACGATAACAGAAACACACTATTAAACTTTATCACACGTGTACGACACATGTAGTAAGTGTTTTTTAAAAAAACAACAGAATCCCTATTTATTTACCTCCCTGCTAGGGCAGAATTAGACATAAGGTAGTTTTTAATGTGGGAAATCCAGCTCCCCAAAAAGGGGCACTCTGGATTGGGACAAAAATAAAAATGGCCTTAGTCTAAGATTTCATTAAAAAAAAAAAAACAGAGTCGGTCCATTATTTTTTCACAATAAACTTATTTTTTTAATTTGTCAAACTCAGAGTAAAAGAGTAGTCCAATGAAATGAAAACATACACAAAAAAATAGTTAATATGAAAGCGTTTTCTATTTTGGGGGAAAGAATGGAAACTCGCTATACGGCTCGAGCGAAATTAAATTAATGTTCACTATTCCACTAGCGACTTGTTGAATACAACAAAACATAAGGTTTTAAAGAAATTACTGCACCATTAAAAATGATCAAATATTTACATTTATCAATTTCAAAATATTTTTAGTTAACTTTGATCAGTTGTATCTTCGGTTCTAGTGATACTAAAAACCCACATCACATAACACTAGAACTGGTCATCTGGGTTTAAATCTCAAGAAAATCCAATCAAATCTAACCTTGCGGATTTTAATCGGAATATAAGGTATGAAAAAAAAAAATGAAAAAAAAAAGTTTTGCTTTTTCGTCAGTTTTTAGTGTTTTTTTTTTTAATTTTTAACTTAAAGTATAAAATATTTAACGTATAAAGGCACATGAAATTAACATCATTGAAATGCTAATTTTATTCTCTTCCATCCATATAAATATTTTAAAAATTTGCCCACAAATAAGAAAGATATGGCCTTTATAAGCACATTGGGTGTGAAATTTTGCTGATGTCCAACGAAAAGACGTTATCGGCTTTAAATGCTAATATAAGAGTCAGATACATCTTAAGGTGGAATACTGCTGTCACATGTCCCAGGGAGGTACCACACATCGTACTCTTTTCTGCCTTTGCAAAGTACAAAATCGACTTCTAATTCTTGAGAGGGGATTTCTTCTCTTTGCTACAACCTATTTCTCAAAGAACAGACGTTGCTAGTCTCTCTCTACTCTATCATTATTTCCATGGAAGGTGCTCGACTGAGCTCCAATCTTTGGTGCTTCCTTGTAAGACATTCACAGCAAGAACTCGTTTTTTACCACAACGGAAAGTGACTATTCTTTCTCCTTCCATGTACCTAGCGTCAAGCGGAATGTTTATCAAATCAAACACAGTTTATACCTTTGATCATAGTGATACTCATCTCTCTGCTGACAATCATGCCGTCTCATTAACAGTTATCCTCGAGTGTCTCTTGGCTTGGATAAGTTAGGACCTGATAATAAAAAAAAACAGCAGCTAAAACATCTATACTTTACATAAAAATAATATTACTGTCAAGTAATATTTAACACAAGTGAACTCAACTGATCTTAACAAGAATTGAACTGTGTCTCAACTGATCCTGACAAGAACTGAACTGTGGCTCAACTGATCCTGACAAGAATTAAACTATGGCTCAACTGATCCTGACAAGAATTGAACTATGGCTCAACTGATCCTGACAAGAATTTAAACATGGTTCAACTGATCCTGACAAGAATTTAAACATGGCTCAACTGACCCTGACAAGAATTTAACCATGGCTCAACTGATCCTAATAAGAATTGAACTATGGCTCAACTGATCCTAATAAGAATTGAACTATGGCTCAACTGATCCTAATAAGAATTGAACTATGGCTCAACTGATCCTAATAAGAATTGAACTATGCCAGTTTGCACTGATTCCCATTATTGGATGACTGACTCACCTGATATAAATATATAACTTGATTACCATAAACATATTTTCTCTCATCTTACCTGTTTTTGACCAACTCAAATAAACCTTGGCATTCACAATCTATAAAGCTCAGATTAGATCAAACTATTTGGGGTTACTCTATTGATCCTATGATTAAGATTAGTAGTTTCCGAGGATTTACTTGCCAAAAAGTTCCTCTTAGGTTAGTTTAAATATACGCAATCTTTTATTCTGGCATAATCTGAAAAATACTGTCTCTTATATATACTAGCTATACTAAGGTAATGTTATTTAATCTCTATTCATGAAGTTATTGGATGTAAATAGCTTGAAAAACTTGCAATCTTTTATCTGAGGATTTGCTAAGAATTTTAAAGCCAGAAAAAATGACTATTTGACAGTTTAAATGCTTGCATTTCCTTTAATGTTTCGTAAGGTCACAAACTAATTCATGTTTTTATTTTTTATTAAATAACCAAAAAATGGTTGATATGCTGTTAAATAAACTATCTATGGAATCGTTTATAATACATACGGTTTTGATATTAGATAACCAAAAAAGGGTTAATATGCCATAAAACAGACGAATAAAACTAGTTAATGGTTTACAATAGATATTATTTCAGTATTAAATAACTAAAAAAATTGAAGTGGTTGGCTTTGTGTTGTGACCTTGAAGGGCCAATAATAATTTAGACACCCTGTATTATTTGAATGAAAAGCAAACATTGACTGGATTCATAGTATATGTTGATCAGTTGATTTTCAATCAGGGTTGCTTACCTGAAAAAAAAAAAAGAAAAGCTCTTACTACTTTTTGATCGCACCGAGTCTATTTGAATGAAAAGTAAAATTCAATTGGAAGACATGATTACATTTACAACAAGAACATAAGTCAGTCATGATACATGGATACCTCCGCCTGACAACGTAAGGATGGGACAAAGTCATATCTCGGCTTTACTTCTCCATATTGTATGAAGTATTCCCGAATTTATGCCATGAGAACGTTGATAACTCAAAATCTATTTATCTGATCAGGCTGAAATTTTTCATGGTGGTTACTGTTATCAAAGAACATCAGATCCATACATTAAATTTGGTAAAATCAAAAGTTGAAATTCCGTCAAATTTTCGACTGTGACTGAATTAAGATACGGGATTTCATTGGCCAACTAGCAAGTCTTTACAATGAACAGAAACGAAGTTATGGCCAAAGATGTGACTTTCATCTTAATATCTCATAATTAAATTAGTTCTAAGTTAGACCATCACCGATATTTTGACCAAGTTTGGTGATGATTGGATGCACAAATAAGCAAACAAACCAAGTCACAAAATCAACCGAAAACATAACCTCCTTGGTCGGGGTAATCAGATGTTTTATCCCACAAACACTCGATTGCCTTTTTTTATATATAGCTTAATTAGATGTTTGTTATACTCGGTAACCTTTCCTGAATACCCCCCTCCCTCCAAAAATCTTATTACTTTTTGATCAACCCATGTATTTAAATAGATACTCCCCTCTCTCAAAATAGAAGTAGATGCTTTACCATATTGTCTGCAAGAGGCTGCGTGCAATATTCTTGCGCCATAGACATCTGTTATTAATTCAGATGATGGCATAAAGGTTTTGTAAAAATAAAATGTTTAAAAAAAAATTTTTTTAAAGATGGAATTGTGAGTCTGTCTTTTTTTTTTTTTACTCTTTCGGACCCGTTCGTTGATTTAACAACTTCAGACTTTATCAATGTTTCATTACAGTGCAGATGTTTGTCAAGGCAACCAGGATTTTCAGTATTCACTTGAGAAGAGTTGGACCTGTCTATTCAATATGTCCGATTCAATGGGGGGAGAGGGGTATTTCTTTTAGCTTTTTATTAATATACCAGCAGGACTCATAGAAATTGCATGGCTAATTAATAAACATAGAATTTAGTTTTAGTTTTTTACAAGATGTACCTGTGACCCGTTGGGTCACAACAACTACCACTATTCTACTTTGATTTCATTCGAAAATTCATATACTGTGACATCTGCTAAGACATTTCTCCTGCATAACTAAAAATAAGTCTCTTTACTTCTATATTATTATTATTATTATTATTATTATTATATTGAAGCAAAGAGACTTATCATTTTGCCATCTAATTTACATATTTGTGATATGTACAGACACGCATGTAAATTAGATGGTGATACTGAGAAAAGAGTCATTCTCTCTAAATGCTCACAGAGACATTAAAAACTATTAGAGAGTTGTTGAATCAACATAGAATAAGAGAGGGTGAGAGAAATTCATAAATAACTAAGAGAAAGAGATGGGAGACTTGTTCCGTCAATTTACAACTAATTAGAAGAATTAAAATATAATTTTTTTTCAAATATAACTCAATCCCAGAACCAAAGAATATTTTAGCATGTATTTTGTGTCATTAAAGTATATCGGAAAAGCCTTAGGGAAACAAACGTTGATGAATCGAGCTTTAGTATAATTTTTTAATGTATTTATCTGTTTTATTATGGAGGGGAGGTATTGCCTGTTGACTGAGGCGCCCTCATTTATGAGTAGGTGCCTCTTTTAAGGGAGCTAGATTTCCCTACATCAATAACCGACCTTGTCCTTGTGGGGGAGGAAAAAGCATAGGGATAATATTCAGCATTCTTAGGGGATGAATTTATTGCCTCTCGCCTTATTAAGGACAAAGGATATCCTACACTTTGATTCTAGCCTGAACGATATGCAGTAGCGATAATTTTTTATCATAATCAAGTCTTATTCGATTTTGGAACAATTCAATTTAAAATGGCTAAAAAATGTAGATTTTTTGACACTCAATGACACTAGATATTTTTCAATTGCTTTTTTTTTGCATTTCATCTTTGATGATAAGACGATCTCATTCTTTAAGATAGGTGTGGAAGGTGATATTATTCTTACAAACTGAAGTACACATATTACCTTTCTCAAGGAAGTTATGTTTTCGGTCAAGTTTGTTAGTTTATCACTCTGTTTGTGTACAGCATAGCGTCCACGTCGCTTGACCAGTCGTCACCAAACTTGGTCAAAATATCGGTGATGATCTCACTTAGAACTGATTTAATTTGGGGGATATCTATGTCATGGAAAAAGTAAAAGTCCCACTTTTAGCGATAACTTTGGTTCTGTTCATCGTAGAGACTCGCTACTTGGCCCAAATTGTAACCAATGAAGTCCCGCATCTTATATGACCTTGACCGTGAAAACTTGAGTCAAAGTCAGAATTTTGATGGAATTTCAACTTCCGATTTTTCTAAATTTGATGCTTTTTGATAACAGTAACAATCTTGCAAAATTTCAACCTCATCAGATAAATAGTTTTGAACTAAGTTTTCATGGTATAACTTAAGGAATACTTAATACAATATGGAGAAGTAAGGCCCAGATAAGACTTTAGCCCATCCTTACATTGTCAGGCAGCGATATGCAGTCTCACAACTGACTTATGTTCTTGTTATACAAATGGAATCAGTAAAGTTGAAATGTTTGTTGGTGAATGGTAATTTTGTTATATGAAAATGAATTACAGATGATATTGTATGTTATACAATAGAAAAGAACCGGTTTTACTCCTGAGGAATCAAACTTCACTTTTACTCCTATTCAGATTGAAGATAGTTGCTAAAACTCTTGTATAATAAATATATATATATATATATATATATATATATATACATACATACACACACTGATAATGATGAGTGTGTGGTGGTTGAAACATAAAACGATGTCGTTTTATTTGTAATTTTTTAAATTATAATTCAATATTTCAATCGCCCTGTGTTCTTTGTTGAAAATGAATAGTGTGATGAAAAAAAAACGCAAATGAAGAGGCCTATGTATGGGATATTAATATGATAAAAATTGGACGATCATATGTTTTTTTTTGGTGGGGGGATAAGTGTTATTTAAATGTGTTTTGAGATTGTTATTTAAAAAGAAAAAGAGTTACCTCTTCCTTTCTCACTCTAACCCTAAGTATGACGGATCAGAGTTGTGGAGTCATCATCATCGGTTTAACATCCGTTTTATATGCTGGCATGTGTTGTCAGTCAGAGCAAAATTCATTGCTTTAGAGGTTAGAGCTATTATAATTTCAAGAATTGGATTCAGAGTTGAGATTTTAGGCTACCATTGCACAACCCAGTTTTCATCACGTTTTACTTTTGTTAATAAAATTCTTTAAATTTAATTCATTAAAACAAATGATAAAAATAAAGTTGAATTCTTAGAGCCTTGAAAAGCACATTCAAAATTCTATAAATAATATATGCAGCTATATGTGTGACAGTGTCGCGCAGCCCCACGGAGAGGGGTGGAGGCCCAAGATACAGCGCCAGTATGAATTGACCGTGAGCCTACGAAGATCGATGGTACAATTACTGCGCTAGTACGAATAGAGAGAAAGAAAACCTTAAAAATCTCTGGACGGAATTGAACAGCTGGGGATGAGAAAAAGTAAACCGAATTATTTTTTTTATGGCTTACAAAAGATAGGATAAAAACGAATTAACTTCTCAAAGTCGATATGAGAATGGTCACGGAGGATGGGGGGTTCTTGACAGCTGAATTCTGTGAGAAACTTATAATGACGATCGAGTGTTAAATCTCGAATCGGGTCAATTGGTTTTAAGTGATCGTCCGAGAAAGATAGCTGCTGGTTAATTAGCCTGCGGGACAGTCCTGATATTTCTCAGCTGTTGTCGAAATCAGACTCCCTACAGAGGGGTAAAGTTATTGCCCCGAAAAAAAAATACTAGTACGAATTGAGATATGTTTAAGTGACGCGCGGCAGAAATAAACGGTCATAAAAGAGTTTGGCAGCTGTTGACGAAATTGCTTTTAGGGACCCGTGGAGAATGTAGATACAAATCTTTTCTCGGAGTGCCAAATTATAATTATGTAGGGGCTGGGTATGTCCCGATAAAAGCCAAGCAAAGAACAGCTACAGTCAGAGAATCAGGGACGTCAGTCAGTCAGTTACGAGAGTCAGTGATGAAAAGACTCGCTCTGTACTTTCCCCACCGAACCCGACATATCAGTTCGTCTATATGTTCTTTTCCGGTCCTGAACTTAGAACAGATTTTTACTGACAACGATCAAGACGCCCAGAATTGTTAGCGCCCATCGATCCGACTAACACACGCAGTTAAACTTTGACATTATCGAACGGCCTGGCTTTGTAAATAAGCCAGTGTACATTATTTTTAATTATTTAAAAAAAATAATTCTTCTTCTAAGAAAACCAAACAGACAAAGTCGTTACGGACTTAATTCTTTCCATTCAACTGTTCCGCATGAAATGACCCTTCTTTTCACAGCGAGACAAGGTTGCTGGCCCAACCCGGTTGATTGCTCACTGATCTAAACAAACACAACGTGGGAGTGAGTAGTCGCTGGACCAGGCGTTTCGACATCGGCAGCCTTCATCAGAACAGCAACTTTTCCCAAGCAGTATTGGGTGACCAACCAAAGCCGGAACGGCTGAACTGGTGACGTCACGAAAGCTGGAGGACGGGGGGGTTACATATGTAGCTGTACCTACTCGGCACTGCCCAGAATGCGGTGAAGTAATTTTAGTTTCTATTTTTTACTTCTTTTCACATTTTTTAAAAACTTATACAGAAAACAAATAAATTTTAGTTGTAATGAAGACATCTTTTTTTTATATTCTTCGATTAAAAATATGAGTTATGTCCCTTGCTGGTATTGATTTTTCGGTCATAAATGAAAACTGTTTCCATATTACCTGTTGTCTGGGCTGGAGTACATTATTTTTTAAATAAACTGTAGGGAAGTACGTTATTATAGTCCCAATAACATGGTACAACAATATCAAATAAAAATTGGCTCGTCAAAATCAAAGTTTACTATGTCAGGTTAAATACTATTTCGGTCCAATTTCTTAAATCTCACAAGATAACTTTATATTTTAGATATATAAATTACTAGAAGAATAAAATTAATTCCCTGAACAGAACAGTTTTGCACCACTTTTATGTCCTCTTAAGTATGACAGACCAAATGAAATGTCATTTACAACTTAAGTATGACAGACCAAATAAAATGTCATTTCAAACTTAAGTATGACAGACCAAACAGACCAAACAAAATGCTATTTCAAACTTAAGATTGCCAGAAATACTATTTCTAACTAAAGTATGACAGACCAAATAAAATGCTATTTCAAACTTAAGCATGACAGACCATCTGACAAAGCCTCTCACAGTGATACCAGGACACGTCTAAAAGAATTCCAATGGTCATGTCCAAAAAATTCTACAATAACAAAAGCCATAGCCATATGACATGGAAAAAGAAAAATATAGTTTTATCTGTTTAGAATTGGCAAATTAAAATAATTATTTCCAATGCATTAAGTCCTGAACCAACGTCCTCTCCTCCTCCCAACTCCTCAAAATAATAAAATAAATAAATGTCGAAGAAATTCCTTTGACTTGAAATCAACAAGGCAGAATAATAATTCGGAATTCTGATGGCAGTTCTGGTAACATCAAAAGAAAAAAAATGATTTTTGTGCTGTTTTTTTTGCAAAGAGGAGTTTGAGATAAAGGGTTGATGCCAGGAACCATTTGTCGGTCTCGCAGACATAATAAGCCAGGGCAACCAATATCTCTTCATATAACTGCATTGATCTGGACAATTTGTTGCAGGTCATATTTTTGAAATTAACATAAAACCAACAAATGCGGAAAAAAGAAACGATAACACAAGAATGAAACTGGCTGACTTTTAATCTTACGAAAATGTGTATGCCCTGATTTGCAGAGAACTATCTTTTTTCTCACTTATATTTGCCTCCAGACAAGGCACATTGCCACTGAGACGTAAGGGGCTACTGGGAATTAGGGATCAGATTTATGGAGACATCCTAAGTGGGGAGTTGTGTAGTGAGATGTTTGTTCACATTAAATTTACATTTCTGCATGTTCGGGAAAACAGGGAGCAAGGGGGGAATTCCAAAGGCAAGCAGTTTGAGGAAATACAAAGTAGAAAATCTTCCAGCATCTGAGGACCTCTACAATGAAGGGGTTGGATTTTGCTGCTTATGTGGTTGGTTGGGGGTATTTGCGTTGAGGGAGGAGGCACAGGTGCAGCAAGTTCGTTGGAGCGCATTCTATTGAAGTAATTGTAAAACAATCAAGTGGAGGCAACATTGCAGCGATGGGACACGGACTGAATATGGTAGACAGTATGGGACCTATTAGATTAGAGGCTCTTTTTTTGGACCCTGTCTAAGAGGAGGAGACGAGTGGTTGGTGCGCCAGATAAGATGTGGCAACAATACTCCATGCACGGGTGAATGGTGGCTTTGTAGAGATATATGATACTGGCAGGTGTAAGAAGTTTTCTAGCCCGGTAGAGGGAACCTACCTTCTTTGCAGAAGACTTGGCAGTATCTTCTATGTTTTTGTTCCAATTCATGTTACCTGTGAATGTTTACAATGGCTATTGTGTTTAAGCATTAAATAACCCCAAAAAGGGTTGTTATGCCATAAAACAGACAAAACAAACCAATCAATCCTTGGTCGTATCATACCAAAGACTTAAAAAAAAATGGTACTTGATGCCTCCTTGCTAAACAGCATCATAAGGTGAAAATCAAGGGTAAGTGCAGTAAGTGTGGGAAAGGAGTGGCGCCCTCCCCTACATCTTGATGTAGTAGCTAATGAAAAGGAAGTCTTTGTGTCACCCAGTTTACTTATATAATCTTCTATTACTACTATAACTATGACTAAGACTACTACTACTACTACTAACGAGTAAAAATTTAAAATGACCTTGCTCTTATATATTACTAGCAGTCCCAACCTGGTGTTGCCCGGGAATATTTGTACATGCAATATGTTCAAAGCTTTTCTTTTTCACTCATATTTAAGAGTTACAAATAAAGGCTTTGAACATATTGCATGTATAAATAATTTGATACTAATAGCCGTTGTTTCATTTTTTTAGACAATTAAAACTATTAAGCTTTATACTATATAAAAAATAAAAAATAATAATAAGCATTTATCTGTACGTATTTACTCTCCACCCCACATACACAACACACACGAGGACAGAGTTTGACACACAGTCAGTTTATAATGTGAGGAAAATCCAGCTCCCCAAAAGAGGCACTCTGGATTGGGACAAAATGTAAAATGTTTCAGTCCAGAAGGATTTCATCTTCAATGACAGAGGACAGAACAGATGAGGTGTAGTATCAGTGTTTGCATGTCTCTAATGACACCACAGTTAATAGGATTTGTTCTCGTCAACAAGAAGTTAGAAATTTATTCTTCAAAGTGAAGAAAAATCTCATTAAAAAAAGCAAGTTCAGAAATTATTTTTAATCAGATTTCAAGCTTGAAGTTATTTTCTGCCATTCTTTTCAATTTCAAAAATGATTTTTATAAAATGTATAGAAATGGCTTAAAAGTCTACCAATTTTTTAACTATTATCATCCTCCACTCTATAATAAAGAGCAATGTGTATTTTTACACCTCTCTTTATCATATATATATATATATATATATATATATATATATGAGAGAGAAAGAGTATATATAGAGATAAGTCAAAAACAACTATATTATTCAAGACTGAGCATATTTATTTGAATATTTTCTTAATATGTTAAACTAAGGCTTACATTTCCCTTAAACCTTGGCTTTTCAAAAAGGATTATTTTCTAATCAGAGGGGTAAGTCATCCTGTTAATTAATAAACGATGCTTCAAATATTTTTTTAAAAATTGTTTTAAAGATTAAAAAAAAAATTGAAAAAACCTTTATAGGGATTTTTTAAGAGTTATTTCTTCATAAGACAAAGATGTATTTTTCTTTCAAATCATTGTATATATATATATATATATATATATATATATATATATATATATATATATATATATATATATATTATAATATAAAATGAAGTAATAAAATAAGGTGTCAATCAAATTTTATTAGAATTCAAAGTTCATGCAAAGCATCCTTAAGTCCTTAGCTCATGAGTTTTCAAAGATAATTCTTCTCTTCAGAGGACCATTACCGCAGTTATACTACTACAGGTAATAAAATTACGCTTTGAAAATATATAAAATTATATACACAAATACATAAAAATACATAACATCAAACATATCAATCCAAAAACATACTTTTGTTGAATCCATCCTTATTTTATTACTTCATTTTATATTATAATATTAATGCTCTATCCAGTATATTGAGCTTCAGTTTTTTATCCGGATGTTTCACTAATTATAAGATATTAGTTGACGCTTATATCTTTTGTTGGATTGCTTCATATATATATATATATATATATAAAGAGTATTATAAAATAATATTTTTATAAATATATTTTTAATGGTATCATGAAACAGTTCCTATTACAATAAATTTATGCTCAATATTGGGAATAGATAAAGTTCGAAATAGGATTTTTAAAATTTTCTTTTTAGTTTACACTATTGTATTTTTAAATTTAAATAAAAATTCGATTAATAGTAAATAATAATAATTCAACCTGTAATTATTTAAGTTAGATTGATACGAGAAAATCACAGACACACACGTACACATGAAGTTGTCACATAATTTTATTAAAATAGATAGAATTTGCAATCCCTATTGTGTATCATCAATAATTAACAGTGTTGATATGTTACAAAATTAACCAATTAACGAATCGTTTACAAGTGAGGTTTTATTTTTACTATTGGGTCATCACTTATCAAGGCCAACACCCACTCGAAGATAAGGATTAGTGAAACAGAAATGATTGCCAGCCGAAAGATGACAACCATCATGAGTGTACTAACATTATATGAATAAACTAGCAGGACCCGTGTCCTGGCGTTGTCCGTGGGGAAATATAAAAGAATGATTTACCTTTAAAATAAAAAATAAGTACTTGTCTCAATTCTGAAAAAAAAATCAGAAAAGAACCCTTTTCACTGTAAGTAATTTAGGTGATTAAAATAGGATTTAGTCATGTCTTTTATATGAAAATAAAAAAATAATTGTTGTAAAAAATGTTCTATAAATAAATAAAAGAGATATCAACGTTTGAAACGAGGCTAGGCTCCCTACCATAAAGTTTTAAAGAGTAGCTCCCCCTCCCCCCAAATAAGTATTTATTGTTTTCAAGAAAACAGAATAACACAAATAATGGCTTGCAAATTTTAATGATTAGTTTAGTCTG
This sequence comes from Sepiola atlantica, assembly GCA_963556195.1. Lineage (NCBI taxonomy): Eukaryota > Metazoa > Mollusca > Cephalopoda > Sepiida > Sepiolidae > Sepiola > Sepiola atlantica. The sequence continues at coordinate 64,881,756 of OY744532.1, read as the reverse complement.
ATTTTGCAAGCGGTGTGTGTGTGTGGGGGGTGAATAATCCACCTTAGTAATTTGTTATGTGATGTTTTTTTGCGGGTTTTTTTTTTTCAAATATAAATCTTTTTTTCTGTTTAATCATTACTATTACTATCATTAATTAATTTAAGGAAAATATACTCGTGAAAATATTGAAAAAAAACATTTAGCTTTACCTACGCATTTGTGACATATTTGCATTAAACATTGATATTTAATAGAAGTTATAAGCCTTTTAAGTCTGCATAAATTTCGATTTTGAGCAAATTAGCCATCTTTGTTTAGTCAGTTCGCAACGCAAACAAAGATGGCTACTTTCCTCAGAATCGCAATTTATGCGAACTTAAAAGACTCATAGCTTCTATTAAATATTAATTGTTTTAACTAAAATAGGTCATAAATGGATAAGTAAAGGACAAACATGTTTTTGCTGAATATCCTAAGTGTATTTGTTTTAAAACAATTTATGTTTGTAATATAAAATTGGTTTTATGAAATTTGTGGATAAAATTGCATTAATGTAGAGTATTTAGCAAATAATTTTTTATTTTTGCGAATTTTTGCGAATTTTTTGTTTTCAGTTTTATTGGAGGCTGTTTTTTATTGCCACACAAACAGTGGTAGGTTTAGGGAACAGTTTGACCGCGGCTTTGTTGTGGTCAGCTTGAAGTGTGTTTCTGTTCAGTCCTAGGGGGGGTTCACTCTCCCAGGCTTTACCTTCTTTGGGTTTTTAGCTAATCGTAGGAGGTGCCCCTACCAGGAAATGTTGACTTGACCTTGTGTCTAACCTTTTGCAGAGGAGGTAAATAAACATACTAAAAAGTAAACATCCTCACTATTCTGTCCTATCGAATATAGAAGAGTGTAAAATAAATTGTATTTTATATGACGGAGAATCTGCAAGTGGGCTGAAATTCAGACAACAAATAACTACGGTGGATATATTTTAATAATGCACATACTTTTTAAATAAACGTGAATATGGCCTCACTCATACGAAAAGAAAGAAAAGTCTTTGTCGCCATGTGTGAATTATAACATTTAGGTTTTTTTTCTCTGTTTTATTCTGGAATAACGGAATGCAATTTAAGAAAAGTACAGTGTAACTTGTTTTTAACCCCCCCCCCCCCCCCGCTAAAAGGGAAGAAGATGATTGGAAAAAGAAAAGATGCAAGCAAAATACAGACAAACAACAGGAGAGAACCTGTCAATGTAGGAAAGTAAAAAAAAAAAGAAAGAGAAAACCAAAGGAAACATTTCTGAACCGAAAACAACAAAGTTTGTTGTAATAATTGCTATTACTGAATGGATTAGTATGAGACGCCATATTTTAATTTCAATGGTTGTTTGTTTGGTGTTCGTCAATCCTATTCGGTTATTCCAGAATAGCATTATAGCCAATCAAAACGCTGTAAAAGCAGAAAGGGTATATTGTAGGGAGCGACCCATATTTATTTAGCTAGTAAAAGTATAATAGGTAAAAGAAATGAAAAAATGAAATAATGATGGTCAATTTATCCTATGAAGAATATTTCCTGGCGTAAGCTGGTAGCAGTGGAAGTAGATTACAGCGTGTGAGTGAAATTTACTCCGACCTCTGTATGTGGGACTGTTTCATGAGTGACAGGTAAGTCGGAAAAAATGTAGAAATTACTGAATGCGAACGAAACAGACGCATACTTTTTGAAAATATGCATCAATTCTTGGCATAAAGTGTGGCAACAGCAGAAGTCTATATATCGCTTGTGTTTACAGACCTTTAATGACTAATGACAAAGAGGAAAAATTGACTTTATTTTATTATATAGACATATAACTGTGTTTGATTATTATGGCGTGGTTTATGACAAGAATTTGTTTACATTGGATTTGAAGACGACTAAGGGAAGCAGACCTGTGGTAATGTGTTCCGCGGGTGGGACGCTCTTGCAAAGAAGCTCTGTCCATGGGAATTCTGCCTGATGCTAGGCACATGGAAGGAGAGAGGAAAGTCTTTTGTCATTGTAGTTGAAAGACGAGTTCTTGCTGTGAATGTCTTACAAGTAGGAAACGGAAGATTTGAGCTCGGTACAGCACCTTCCATGGAAATAACAGCAGAGTAGAGAGAGAGAGACTCGCAATGTATCTTCTGCAAAAAAAGGGGTTGTAGGAAAGAGAAGAAATCATCCCTCCAGTAGATTTCGAAATCGATGATCTACTCTGTGAAGGCAGGAAAAAGTGCTATTTGCGACACCTCCCCAGATGTGGCAGCAGTACTCCATCTTAGGACGTATCTGGCTCTTCTATGGGGAGAGGATTGCGTCTGGAGTCAGGTGTTATTTCGGAATTATCTTAAAGTGACAAAGCAACAGCAAAGTTGTCCTTGAAAATTATTTGAAATTCCTTGCGATCGATTTGCCATTTCTTAACTCTTCGTATTACGTCATGAAAGTTATCTGCTATAATATGTCCGTTTATCTGTTACCATACGTTACAAACTCATCTGTTTATCTTAATTGATTTCTTGTGTAAGCGCAGTTGGTTGCATTACTTGGTACAACTGTGCAGTCTTTATTGATTGGTACTATGCCACTTACAGACATTTAAAAAAAATACATAATGAGGTAGACATGCTTTTCTATTATGATAATATATATTTATATATATATATATATACGCCAAAAAAATACCCGCTATTTAGCGGCTATTAATCTAACTCTAAGTGTTCTTTTTAAATGTATAACTTATATTATGTATCTTTAATATAAATTTATTGTAATTTTAAAAACTAATAGTTTTTATTTGAATTACCTCAATGAACATACTATTTTAAGAAAGGTTTTGGTAATTAATCCTTTTTTTTAAAATTAAATCACTGTAATGAATTAATTATTTACTGTTAATAATACAAAACTAATGCATATATAGATATATAGGTAAATAAGAAAAGAAAATTAAAATGAATAGCACCCAACATTAATTTATTCTAAACTGTTTAAAAAATAGTTATTACTCTCTACTGTATATATATATATATATATGGACTCTCCCATCGATTTCGACATACGAGTGCCCCACCAGGGGCTGCCCGCGCGTGAATTTGTAATTGCAAGGGTTGCGCAATCTCCAACAACCGCTCTCCTGAGTCGGCATTGCATGATTCCAATGACAAGTAGTAATACAAGACAACTGGAAACAATGCCGAGATAAGCAGAGAGCACATACAGCACCTGGTATTCCTAAATGGTTACCCATTTAGTACTGGCCAGGCTCGACGCCGCTTAACTTCAGTGATCTAACGGGAACCGGTGTGTCAACGTGATTGTGCCGTATGTATATATATATATATATATATATATATATATATATAATTAAATACTAAAGTGTTTATTACCTACAGACACGATATCGTTTCGGGCTTTTTGCCCTCATCAGTGCAGGAGTGATAGTTGTAGGCAGTCGCATGGGATCGAATGCAGTTCATGAATTTAGGCTAGAATTACTAGACGAACGCTTGGGACCACACGGCTACCGACAATAATATATATATATATATTTCAAAAGATTTTGTTGTATTATTGATTTAAATAACAGTGAGTGGTTTTGATGGCAATATAGTTGTGGTAATCTTTAGCATTTATTATTTCAGATATATGAGTGGTATTTACTCGGCGTTGCCCATGTGGAGATATATTGCCGGTCGGAAACAATTTCAAATAGAGTCATGTTTACAATTTCTACCCTGAAAGAAAAGTTTAAAATACCATTTGCAATATGAGGTCGAATAATAATAAAAAGTGGTGTTTTCTTAATTGAATTATTTTAGATCTTAAAAATAGCAATAAAAATAATTATTTCAATGTTTAAACCTTTTTTTTTTATTCATTCTTCACTGAGATATTCGTTGTTGAATTTTATTTTGTTTTATATATTGAAGACTATAAAAAGATTTTAAAAGAGCAATTCACACGTATAATTTTACATAAAGCTATGGAAGACCTGAAAACACAAGAGTTATCAAATGACCATTAGTATAAGTTGAAGACGAACACAAAAATTGCAATGCACAAGCCTTGTAATGGTATTTGATGTGCAGTTATTTATAAAGGTTGCATAGGATAGTGGATGGAGTAAGTTCAGGGAACTTCGGCCATTACTAACCAGCAGAGCATTACCACTGCCGACCAAGGGAAGAGTCTATCAGGCATGTGTACTTAATGTGATGATGCATGAAAGTGAAACCTGATCAGTTGCATGGAGAGAAAATGATATGAAAATGATATGATGGACGTGTAACGTGAGTCTCAAAGAAAGGCTTACCTTAGAGTGAGATGATATTTGGACAGTATAGGGAGATGTGAACAGAACAGGAGACTTCGATGGTATGGGCACATTAAAAGAATGGATGAGAGTGTTGGGGTTAGTAGATGTAGAACAGTCAAGGTAGCAGGTTCAGTTTACTGGGGATGGCTAAAGAAAACATGGAAGGAAGTGATAAAAATGGACTTGGAAGAAAAAGGGATAAATAAAGACCTGGCCAGAGATAGGCTAGTTTAAAAACCAACTTCTTAAAGCCGTCAAACGACGGACATTAAACCGAATATGATGATGATGATGATCCTAGCCTTTAGCTCGTCCTTCGTGTTGCGGCTGGATCTCCTGGTGTCTCGTTCCACTGCACCCCACACAATGAAGTCAAAAAGCTTGCAGTTAAGCAAACTAAGAGGTCAGATGTAAGACGAACTGCAGTCGGCTTAGTTCTCTGACAGTCGGGCTTCGGTCTTCCGTCTGGTATGACAGGGTTCTGAGTCTTGCTTCCGCATGTACGACCTACCTGCAGCTACCTAAGTTTCACTATCATGCTCAGAACGCGAATGTAGTCATTGGTTTTCAGCTTGAGTACCTCAAAGAAGAAGCGGAGTGGCATGATGCCAATTTCACTGTTGACAACACCGAAGATCATGCTCGTTGCTGGAAATTTTGTCTTCATGACTCTGGGAATATCTTTGGATGTTTCAACTTGTTGATCAGCTTCTTTGCATGCTTCAGTCACTTTCCTCATCTTGTATGAAATCCAGCAGATGTTATAATGCACCATCAGCCGAATGAGTTTTTCGTCTATACTTTTCGTCCCATGCATCGACTTGCTGAGTTCGTTGTTGTTGATCTCATCAACTTAAGCGATAAATTCCAGCATTTTGGACAACGTCAGATCGTCGATCATGCGTTTTTCTCTTCGGTGTCACCTCGTAGTCGAATCGTGAATCTTTTAATTCCTTTCTGACCTTTTTCTACCATCCTCCTGCTGGCGCTGAGGAAATCGGAAATTTCCTTCTTTCATATCTCAAACACATATTGCGGATACTAAACTAAAAAATAAACAGTAACAGATACGGGGGAAAGGAGGAATACTGTCATCAATTGAAATGGTATGAACCAATAATTTTCCCCTTAATTATAGGTACTAGCAAAAATATGTTCCCTTCAGTTGCATGTTTTTGTTAGTATATATGCTAAACGAACATATACTGCCCCCCCTCCAAGGAAGGAGGTAATGCCTGGAAGGATGGTCTCATGACAACAGAACAGATACTACACTACTTACCCCCCCCCCCCCGAGTTCAGTATTGAAAGATATTACATTAGTCTGAAATAGTATAGTAAACTGAATTAAGCATTAAAAGATAGTAATAGTATAGTATCGGCTTCAGATATAACAATAATAGTATAATTTCAGCCTTAGGCAGACAGATACCAAATCTCCATTAGATTATAATAACTTGTGTTCCTCTAATTGTATACTATGAATTGTTTGTTATAGGTATTTTTTCCAGGATTAATAAAACAGCCTCAGAATATTATCCATTTAATCACTGTCAACAGAGACACGATACATGATATTCACGGTGTTGCAGCAAAATCCGACACTTGATAAAAATAAAATAAAATAGGCAATAAAAGCCAAAGTTGTAGTTGCAGAGATCCGACAGTTTATTTAGCAACAGTTAGAGTTTCATACTACATTATTTTTCAATGCAACCATCGCCGGAGACAACCATCTCAAGGTGACGCAAAATGTGTCGCAAGTTTTGCTGATCATGTCCTTGTCTATAGCACGATGGCAGCATTCAGAGAGTCGGCCGCGTTGTTGGTCTTGGCCTCGATCACACCCCAGTAGAAATAGTTAAGGGGTTGCAGTCAGGTGGTGAGGGCGGACACAAGCTCGGCGATCAGTGGTAAATAACATTGTTGAGCAGCCATACTTTGTTTGTCTTGGCCTTGTGTGCAGGAGCAGTCCTGCTAGACGACGTAAAGGCGTCTGACGGCGATCTCATCCACACGGGGCTTCACGCCATTCCTCAGCAACTCTTGGTGTTTCGTTTACTTCTTGTCAAGTGTCGGATTTTGCAGCAACGCCCTGTAAATTCCAATGTTTTTGTAGGGGAAACGGGAATTTGGTTTTGTTTTCACAATGTTTACAAAATATGTTTCTGCGTAACTAGAGTAAATTCTCCATTTAAATATATGCGTGTGCAGTTTGTAGTGGCAAAATATGTTTATGTTGCTATGTGTATCTGTTTGCTAAGCAACATCATACTAAGCATCAGCAGTAGCTAACTTGAAGTATTAGTATTGTTCGTAAACAAGTGGCTTTATTTGTAAAAGTTGGGAAGCAATGAAAAAAAAGTATGGTGTCATTTTATACGGCATGGGTACACTAGTACTTATAATAATGAATCGGTTCTACAACCTGAATAAAATGTAAGAAATTGTAGGCATCAAGGTTTCTTTCCTCGTTCCAAATTTTGAAAACCGTGATATCTGTATGATAAATCTCTAAATAAATGAATGAATCGTCTTCACTAATTTTTGAGCAATTTCAAGTTTTCATTATGGAAACTTGTTTCAAATCTTTCTCCCAAAATCATTCAACTATTTTGAACACAGACTCAAATAAACAGAAGTCCGTCTGAAATCCCCATTACATGTCATTAGTTGTATTATTCGACTCTTTTTAAAGTAATTTCAAACTTACATGTGACGGAGACCTTCATACAGATATGAGGACAAATGAAAACATAATTTTCTTTTTATATATGTATATATATATATATATATATATATATATATATATAAACGGTTTTGTTGGACAGCAATCTGTGCAAATTATGTCAATAATAAAAATCATTAAAAGAAAAAAAACGTAAATTGCTCTGCACTTTGTCCACATATTTTGAACTCTTTTTGATAAAACTTGTAGAAAACTTTTCAATATTTTTCTTTAGAGCCAAAAAAAAGGGAGAGAAAATCAAAGAAGTTGGAGAGAGAGAAAGAGAGAGAGAGAGAGAGAGAGAGAGTGAGTCTAAAAACTGAAAACTAGAAATACTACGTGTTAAAGAGAGAGTGTGAGAAAAATGGAAAACATAATTTTGGTGCTAGGGGCAAACTGCAGTATCTGTTCTGATACTACACTTCATCTTTTTTTGTCCTTGGTCACGAAGAAGAAATCCTTCTAGACTGAGGCGATTTTTATTTTTGTCACAAACTAGAGTTCTTTTTTTTTGGGCGAGTTGGACCCCCCCCCCTCTTAAAAACCGACTTTGTGTCTAGTGCTGTCCTCATGAGGAGGCAAGTAAATAGAGATTTATCACACAATTCATTTTGAGAAATCTTTGTCTTAAATATGTTAAAATTTTGAAAATCACATCAAAATCTCACCGTAATAGCATAAAACGAAACATAAAAAAGCATAAAACATTATTTTAGTTTTTTTTTTTATTAATTTATTTTTACTCATGAGCCACCACTTATCAAAGCGAAAAGCCACTCGAGGATGTGGCTTAAGATGAATGAGGTCATATCGGAAAGTTATAACATGAAGTGATATCATTCAATAGAAATCAACTTAAAACTAACACTCATTTTCTAGCCAAATTTCTCAGATTGCTGATTGTTTTTGAGCAATGGGTACCATTTGCATCATTTATCATCAATGGAGGATCATCCCATCCCCACCCCTGTGGATCTGCAGCACTCCCTATTTATTTTCATGTGTTCTAATTCAACGTTCAACGTTCTTCAAACGTAGGATTATTTTATAACATAAAGTCAGCCATAGCTCTATAGTGCGTGACAAGAGCTATTTTACAAAGTTTTAATTATTTTACCCTGAAAAATGATGATGAAGGATAGATGTTCACAGGAAAAAAAACGTTTTTAATCAAGGCAAACAATTATTTCGGCTAAAACCAAGGATATCGTTTTCAAGAATTTTTAAAGTATTTCAAAATATTTACAGAGGTACGTTTTAAAATACATAAAAATATGTTTCAAAACACATTAAAAAACTCCTCGGTTTGACTACTATCAATGCCAAGTGCAATAAGTACAATAAGTAAAAACAATGACAATACACATGAGACATTTCATAAGAAAGTATCAATTTTTTCAGGCCGCTTTTTTTTCTTTTTTTTTCATTTTTACCTTGAATTGCATATAACTGTCCAATTTGTGATGTAGCATGGAAGACTTCCGGTCCAACTTCAGTACCTTGATTAAAAACGTTTTTTTTTTCCTGTGAACACCTATCTTTCATCATCATTTTTCAAGGTAAAATAATTAAAACTTTATATATATATATATATATATATATATATATATATATATATATATATATATACACACACACCCACACACAGAGTATAATGTATTTGAAGACAGATTTATACATGCACAAAATGACTCTTAGAAACAATGTCTTTTTACTTAAAAATGTTTTTAAGGAAAGGAATAAATATATTGTTTTGTCATTTTATTTATTAAAGTCTCCTATGTGAGGTATGAATTACCTACATGTTAGAATCAGATGGTTCTTGTTCATATTGAACATTATTTTTAGGCCTTATTTAGTGTTATGAGTGCTTATTAACCTTTTTCTTAACGATTCGCCATACATAGTAGTCCAAAGGATTTGGAGCTAAGAAGACAAATGTTAGTAGTCATGTGATCATAAAAATTTTAAAATACCTTTGCTCATCACAAAAGAAAATCATAAGTTGGAAAGCTCTTCTTATATTTTTCTGTCTGCCAGGGAAGCAGTACAAATGGCAATGGATTTATTTCGATTTTGATTTCCTACTGAAGTCTTTGGAAAGATATATTTTTTTAGGTAGGGGGTGTCATTTTATTATCAACTGATTTTTATTTTGAACTTCATTCTGGCAGGAACTAAAACTTTATATATAGAGATTTTGCTACAAATTGCCTGTCTAGCCACCCAAATTGTTGGACACAGAAAGCTGAAATTTGGTAGATATTTTGTCTATGTATATTTTTTTTTATTAGATCAACAGGTTAATCGCAATACTGTAATGCATTAAGAACATTTGACCAGAGTTATCATCTATTTCAACAGTGACTTTGTAAGTAATGCACCAGCCAAATAGTCTGGGGATTGTTTTGATAGACATTATCTGGGAGGTCATGGTCCGGTGAGTGTGAAGCCCATTCAAGATTATTCCTTCTTATTGATGAGACGATTAATTAAATGTCCCCGCATATCATTGACCGGCGATTGGAGTGTCCATACGAAAAATTGGACAATTTAGAAAATAATAAGAATCTCTTTTCTCATGGTGATTTCTTCTTGTTAAGAGAATGCAGCCTGTTTTCACTTTGGTGTCAACAGATAACAGTACTGAACGAGGAGGAAATAGAATTAAAACATTAAAGAGTTTCTTCTTCGAACATTTTGCGAGACATTATTGAATCTCATCCGCAGTTTAGCGGTAATCAGATTGTAAAACAATTCACCTTGAGAAAGATACAATGAAAAAGAAAAAATCAGGATGTAAATTCAATGTCTCTTTAAAGAAAAAGAAAGCAAATTACTAAAACCTCAATGAATATAAAATCAAAAAGAACAAGACATGAAGTGGCGGACTGTAATTAAGTATTCCTTGAAGCGGTTAAGTCTTGTGAAAGAACAAACGAGTTAGCTCCCCTTGAGAGTTGAAATTTCACTGAGAACTAAACACTGTTGATTAGTATTAAATTTTGTTTCGGAAGTTTTCACAAGTAGTAGTAATAGTAGTAGTACCGCCACCATTTCAATTTATTGAAAAAGCAATGATGATTACATCAATTGTTACAGTAATAAAGAGAATGGCGTCTGGAATCAGTTTCCTCCTCACTGTTGGGCACTTTAGTGGCTGAGTCCAATTCTTGATGTAGGCAGTCGTTCAGACACTGTAGATGTGATTTGCGTCTCCTAGTACAGGCTGATAGTGGAACACTTTTCTCTCCACAGCACTAGAACAAAAACGTTCGGCATAACACTACGAATCCCTTGGACATGCCTCTCACCAGGTTGCACAATGGCCAATTAGATATTCCAGCCTTTGTGGTGAAACATTGCAATTTTTAAGTATTTATTTATATGAATTTATAAATTCATAAAAAAAGTTTATTTATTTAATACTAACTGATTTAACTAATGCAATTTTAGTAAAAACGTGGAATCAATTAGCTTTTATTTTTAATCGATTTTTCTGTAATTTTAATATATATTTTTTCTTCTTCAGGGAGGGTAGATTCTTTAAACTTTTCGGCCAGGATCTTTTGCTTCACTTTTCAAACTATGAGTAGTGGTAGCAAAACAATAGCACTTTCTTTTGTGCAACAGTTAATGGTTGGCCTTTTAAGCCTCTAATGTTCATTTTTTTTTTTTTTTTTTTTTTGTTACGGTATCTAATGGAGATAGGTGGACAGGACCTTTTTTCTAAAGGCCTGATGGCTGACCCTGGTTGAACTCTGTCATGGCTGAAATGCCACTTCTAGAGGCAGGAATATTTACACCATTGCTTACATCTTCCCGCCTGGTGTATGAACGTGTTGAGGGGCCTTTTTTACCTTGGGTGTCGGCCTGCCAGTATTTACTTCTATTTTATATTCATATTTTGTATAATAATAATATGTTTGTGAACTCATCTGAATTATGAGTGACTTTTATTTGCAATATAACTTTCTTTTTTTAATTCAATTTATAAGGATTATGAATTCATTAATTTATTTAGTGAGTACACAAGACGTGCAGTGGAATTACTGGTAAGTTGAGAGATGATAACCAGTTTGTGTGAAAGAAGTGTAAGACAATGGAGATGGATGAGATCTCAGATGTGGAGAAAGTATATTTGAATGGAGAGGCTATTGAGGTTGTTCAGAAGTTTTGTTACCTTCATGATACCATTAGAGCACAGAGAAGACCTGGTGCTGGTGTGATTGAAATTCCGTCTTAAAATGTTCTGTGCTATTGCCGTTTATAATCTGATCTGGCAACTTGTTCAAAAAATATATTACACTATTAACAAAACAAAAAAAAATGCCCAACAGATTTAGTTTTTGAAATCTGCCGTGACAATAAATTTCCAGATGTAGAAAGATTTAAATGTTGACTGTACTTAAAAGTTTTTAATTAACTAGAAAAATATCTGTCCAAGGACGCGCAAAATTAATTGCTCGGACAGAACACTTTTGCACCACTTTAATGTCCCCATTACAAACATTAACATCAATATATAATACCACTTACCCTTATGTCTAGAATCCTTATTCCAATTTGGATCAAAATCCATTACATTATTTTGATTCTATAAATTTATAAAATTTAAGGGTTAAGCTTAAGCGGTCTTAAGAGAACATTGAAATTCAAGGAATCTTGCTTAATTGGTATCTATGGATCAAATTTAATGCAAATCTGAAATATTTGAATTTTCAAATAGGAGGTTGTGCCGATATTAGAGCTCCTAAAGACCGTTTTTAAATACTCCAAGGAAACTAAAATTTGAGGAATATTTATTTATTGAAGTGTAATACCTATTGTTAAAATTACATCAAAATTGGAGGTATCTGAATTTTCATGTCGTGTTTCCACATTTTCTTTGCCCCTTTGCATAAACTAAAATTAAATACAGCCCACATTACCCACCCTTACACCTAGCAGCTGTATTCCAAAATTCATGATGACCGGTTTATTAGTTTAGGAGTGAATCCTGTACATACAAATATGTAAACATATACTCATACCTAACTTTATATAATATGACAATAGAAAAACACAAGAAAAAAATCTGTTTAAAAACTAATAAAAGCACTCATCTGTGTTTTGCAGGTTTCGTCTGATTATGTCATATCAACCTTTTTGCGGGTCATTTAATGGGAAAGCTTTTTCTTTTTAATAAAGCACAATGGTAAGTTGGTTAAGAGGCAGACGTGTTATAGGCATTAGCGAGTATAGTTTTTCCAAACCTTCTATCGGCAGTTTTTTGTTTTTTTACATTCATGATTTCTTTTGCAACTTACTCTCAGTGATGTGCAGTCAATTTCTGCCAGACTACTTAACCTGTAGAGTGCACTCCTTTTTGCTGCAGTCAAGGAGCAGAGGGATTATCTTTTATCCACCAGTGGGGAGGCACGTAAATAAGGACTTATTTGAAAATAATGTCGGAAATGTGTTGAATTTTTCAACATTTTAAGGTGCAGATGGAGCGGAGGAAAGAAGCAACTCTCTTCTCTTTTTTTTTAGGAGCCGCTCTCAAACTAGTTATATTTATCTACCTCCCACAGTGGTAAGATGTGACACAAGGTCGGGAGAGTGGGATTGATAAGCCAACGCACTAGAAGAAGAACACTCTGGCCTACAAAAAATGCCTGGGCAGCCCCGTTGGCATTCCCCAGTAGGGGCGTCTCAGGTGATTAGCAATAAACTAACTCCCTCTCAAAGGGTGAGAAGGGAGGGTGCATCTCCTAGAACTGCACAGGACAATACCGCAAACCGGCAGAATCAAGGTACCAGTCTCAAACTAGTGGAACGATAAAGTCCTGTATTTCACCCATAGCTAGGGGAGGGGAGAAGAGATGGATTCATACCTTTCCTAACGGTATTAATGAAACTCAAAGAACTTGAACACAATTCATACAGTAACCTAAGAATTTTTTCCAATTCCACAACTTAAATATCACCACTCTGTTAGTAATTCACAGATTCTATCCTCAATTCTGATGCCGATTATATTTTAAAATATGATAAACTGGCTGAAGTATCCATCTATATTAGGTGAGAGGTTAAAAATAATTGACTTAACTGTTATTAGATATTCCTCTAAGTGTTTAGATATGTGTTAGTGTTTTAAATGACTGATGTGGTGGGAGGAGTGGCCTTAGTATCAGCTAGAACCCCATATGAAAAATAGATTATTTATTGGTTGACTTGGCCACAAGATATATAAGGAAATTTCACTTTGGTTGCTGCCAGATATCTAGTGAAGTTAGACATCATACAAGGTCTTGAGAAAAAAACTAAAAGACTCATCGCACCCCTGCAAAGATAGTCCAAAAGAGAATTCCTTGTTAACGAAATGAATCTCTATTTAGTTAGTAAATAAAATATAATTTAAATTGCCATCAAAATATCTTTAAAGATCCTTGGTATGATCTTAAACTATATCCAGTGGGGAGGCCCACATTTTGGAGCTTTGAGGAGTGTGGAGTCACCTCTTAGTTTCCATTACTCCCCAGTCTCCTCTGACCTGGAGTGATAACACTTGTCAGACTCCCATCTATGTGTTAAATAGAATCTATTGATCACAGGTGATTTATTTACGAAAGATATGCTTATAAAACAAGTTTGCATGAATATTTCATCATCATCATCATCATCAGGTTTTGGTATTTAAGAGGCTGCGGGTGTCCTGAACTCCGGGGTGGGCAACCTGTCACTCATGCTCTCCATGCGGTCTGATCTAAAGGGTTGATACCAATCATGTTGAAAGCACTCAAGCCAGGTTTTCCTTGGTCTTCCTCGTGCCTGGGGTATCCATGTGAGTTAATGAGCTGATGCAGGAAGTGGTACGCTATACATGACCAAACCGCCTGAGACGCCGAGCGCATAAGGCATCCAAAATCTCACCAATACCAAGCTTCTGATAGCGCACGGCTGAAGGGATTCTTTCTTTCAGGTTGCTGCTCCACATCCGCTTGATCATGTCACGGTCATTACGCTGAATCCGTTTCAAATAAGAAACGTTTGGCGTCCATGTCTCACTGTCATGCAAGATGGCAGAGCAAACACAGGCCGAAAAGATCTTGCCCCGAGTCCTGAAATAAATGTGCTTAGATGTAAAGGATTGATAGAAACTTCCTGAACCTTCCCCAAGCAACGCAACAGCGAACAGTGATAGCACGTTTGCGACCACCACCAGCATTTAACATGTCGCCCAGGTAGCAGAGGGTAGTCATGTTCAATGCTGGTGATGGTTGCGAACGTGCTATCACTGCTCGCCGTTGTTTGCAGATATAAAGAATTTGAAGCATGAAAACTTTTACCAAAAAGATTTGGATTAAATAACCTCAAAATGGGTTGATATGTCATAAAACAAAACAACCAAACCAAACATCATGAATAAATAAGACGAAGATATCAAAAAAATTGTGTACTTCTGCAGTTTACGGACCGTGCTATTATTTAGATAGGATTTTCAAATTAAATTCAATTTTTACGGTATCTTTTGTTTATTAAATTGTTAGGTGAAAGTACAGAATAGTTAACAAAGCCCCCCCCCCTCCCATGCTAAGAATGGGTTTGTAAATAATAATGTTATTGTTTCAGCATGGTCCGTAAACTGTAGAAGTACCAACATTTGAAACCTAACACTTTTACCAAAATGACTGGATTTGGAATTAAATGACCTGTACAACAAAACAACCAAACCAATTCGCACATCTTCAAAGATAACAGTCTCTCCTGAAAAAGATCAAAAGAATATTTGTACCTCCTTCCCTTGGGGTGGAGTGTATATAACATAGTACTTATTAGGTACTGTGTAAGAAAAGAAGTTAAATCTTAAGAAGAAATTAGTTGACTCGTTTTTCTAGAACCAGAATTAAATTCTGTTGAATTCACGTCCCATGTTGGATATTCATAAATAATTGATCGTTTGAATTCACGTCCCATGATACCTATTTCTTGAAAAGCAGAATGAAAGGATGGCAAGACAAAAGTTGTCTACTCGGTTGAATAAAACTTGTGTTAAATACTGAAGTAGAAAAAAAAATGGTGGCTGAAGAAATGTGTACTACTTCTGGAAGTGTATTTCTCATACATTAATTATTCCAGGCTCTTTTGCAGCAAAGTGGTGTCGGGGTTGTTGGTGGTGAAGCAGCTGTAGAAAATTTGCTGGGAGATTGTTGGCACCGACGCTAGCCCTCCCGAGTCTGTGTTGGTGCCAAAATATATTTATATCTTCCGTGTACACCGATCCACGTCTTCTGGAGAAAAGAGATTAGTAGGTCAGTGCATTCCAACGATATAATGGCTAAAGAGTGTTTTCTGACCACTACTGACCAGTATACAAAGTAGATAAGACAATAACGAATTCAGTTTTAGCAGTTGGTGTTTGAAAGGGAGGTTAGGGGTTTTAGGTATTTGTTTTCTTTCCAGCGATTTGGAAAGGGGGAGAGTTGTAATTACCGCTCAGTGTGAACATTTTTCTGGCATTGTATTTCTCTTTTTCTACACCGTCCTTAATCAATTTGAAGTCAAGGGTTGAACTTGGCAATAATTAGATGGTCAGCTGTCATTCTGAAAATGGTATCTTTATTTATGTAAATAAATAGCGATACCTCTTTGGGCATCTTCATTTACTAGACGTACCTGTGATCCGTTGGGTCACACCCACTACCACTATTTATTACACTTTGATTTCATTTCATTTGAAAATTAATAAACTGTGACATCTCTTTTAAGGCATTCTTCTTGCATAACTAAAATGATAGGTTTCTTTACTTCTATATTATTATTATTATATAGAAATATTATTTTTTATTATCATTTTATAGAAGTAAACAGTTATTATTTTGTCATCTGATTTACATATATGTTTATGGTATTTACAGAAACACGTATGTAAATTAGATGACGGTCATTCTTTCTCTAAATACTCATTAAGAAATATGACTTGACTTGGTCCCTTAACCCCCTCCTGGGTCGTAGGGGCGCTGCACCAATGAACTCCACACCAGCTGTCTCCACTTCTGACGGTCATGGGCAATGGACTGGGTTGTAGCGAAGTTGTAGCCCGTCCACTCTTTGATGTTGTCCGTCCATCTTTTGTGTTGTCTACCTCTCCTTCTCTTGCCTTGCACTGCTCCCTGCAGGATGGTTTTGGAGAGACCACTGCCCCTTGTCACGTGACCATAAGAAATATCCGAATGGTTAAATCAACATAGAGTGAGTGGGGTTGAGAGAAATACATAGATAGCTAAGAGAGAGAGAGAGAGAGAGAGATGGGTGACTTGTTCAATTAATTATAAATTACAGTTAATTAAAACCGTTAAAACGCTTTTATTTTTAACATAACTCAATCCAAGAACTAAAGTATATATTTTAGCATGTATTTTGTGTTATTAAAGTTTATAGGAAAAAAGCTTTAGGAAAATTGATTAACTCGTATTTAATATATTTATTTATTTATTATACTTTTGTCGGTCTCTTATTTTAAAAATAATCTCATTTTAACTTTTAACAAAATTTTTAAAAAATGATATATATAAGGTGGGGCATAAAGATCCCCTATGTTTTGAAAGAATATAACAAAAAAGAGATAGATATCTATAAAAAGATGATTATATTTCTAAAAAGTAGATCAAAAACAATTTTGTAATAATTTTTTTAAAATAAATTAGACACATTGTGGCCGAGTTATTAGTTGCAAGTAAGTGGACGATTTTTTTTAAAAAATAAAATTTAAAAAGTAAAAAGATTATTATTATTATTTTCACTTTTCGTCTTAAGCTTGAGGTTAGACATTTTGTGAATGACTTCCAACTTCTCTTTTCTGTTGTCATTTCACATGTGCTGCCTGCCAAGGTCAGGTCATCATCAACTGATCACCCATGTTTTAAGTGGCCTACCACATGACTTTGGGTCATTGATGTCAATGTGGGACACACTTTGGAATATTTTGGATAACTGACGGCGGACGATGTGGCCAAACTAGTTGCAACGTCGGTGTGCGACATACTTTCTCATGGAGGCTGGTAGAGCGAGACTGGCAATTTTCTCCATCCGATGCGCTGCAGCCAGGATTGTTTTCTGACTTTTCATCATTGACAATGTTTCGCAGCCATACAAGAGTACAGGTCGGACATGCGTGTTGTATGCTGCCACTCTTGCATACGACAAGATCCCTGCATTTTGTAAAATTGTTGACAGCTGCCTGAAAACTCTCCATGTAGCAGATATACGTCGTCTTATAGTTAATATTATATATATTAAAATTATTGTAAGAATAATAATGTGTCTTTATAAACTAAGATGGGAATGTTTATCAGCCGAAAAATGAGGAACACGATGGGAGTACTAACATTGATCAATGGTGTGAACTGCATTTGATTACTTATGGGGCATTCCATGACAAGAATTTGTTAACATCGAATTTGAAGACGACCAAGTTGTAATCAGCAGGGAAGCAGTCCTGCGATAATGTATTCCAAGTGAGAATATCTTGCCAAGAAACTCTGTTCATGGAAATTTCACCTGACACTAGGCACATGGAGGAAGAAAGGAAAGTTTTTTTCTGTTGTTGTAAAAAGACGAGTTTTTGCTGTGAATGTGTTACAAAGAGGAACCAAGGACTGGGGCTCAGTCGAGCACCTACCATAAAGAAAACGATTGAGTAGAAAGAGACTAGCAATATCTCTTCTGTGAGAAAAATGTTGTAGAGAAGAGATCACATCATCCAACCCCCATTAGATTTTGAAGTCAATTTTGTACACTTTTAATGGAGAAAGAAATACTCTGTGTAGCACCCCCACAAATGTGGCAGCACTGTTTCATCTTTGAACATGTCTGACTCTTATATAGGTAGAGGATTGCATCTGGAGTCAGATACTTGCTGAAGCAGGAAAATGATCTAACCATTTTTCCAGCGACTTTAGCAATAGTGAAAGTCAGTCCTAAGAGCTTATTCACACAAAAGGCTTCTTCAAGGCAACGATGTAGAAACCTTTTAATTAGTTCATAACAATGGTCCGATGTAACAGTTACTGCAACAGCTTCTTCTTCACATGCCAAAATCACACATTCACACTGTGAAGTGGTCGTTTGTGGTGTTAACAAGGGTTATTGACCAATATCGAAAGTGTTGTTTATTAACCATTCTCGATAAATGGAAGTAAGCTTCATCAATGCAGATCAGAACAGATGTTGGGAGAATGTTCTGGAAAATTTCCTGACACAAAGTTGTTCGGGTTTCATAATCCCTTTCACTTAACTCCTGCACAACGTTCGGAAGGAATAATGCATCATTGTGGCCTCACCATTCTTAAGAAACTCTGCTACAAAAAAAGCAAGATGTACTCCATTCCAGGCCTGAAACACAAAATAAATGGCATTTAATATACTTCGTAGAGATAAGTTTGTTTTTTATCTTTATATGTTGCTTTTTATTAACCTTTGAAATCGAGGCAACCTGTTTCACCCACCAATACTTAAATTAAACTAAAGATGACACCACTGAGATGATCAGTGTGGAAAGATTTTTTAAAAATGCAAAAGTTATGAGTTGTCACGTTTTCAAATAATGTGTCTAAAATATATATCGTTTCTCTTTTGGTACCCCCCCCCCTCCTGCGAATTTTTTCCCTATTTATAATTTTTTTCCAAACACTTTTTTTTAGATCTTTCTGCAGAAAGATTCTCACTAATTAAATACCAAAAAGGAAAAGGAAATATTTAAAGAAGAAAAAAAAATACTCAGCAAACTTCTCCCAGAATCACCTGCGTCTTTCTCTAAGATCAAATATGACTGAAGATAGTCGAGAGTGATTTGTTTATAAATATAAATAAACTTAAAAAACACTATTTTTCAATCTGAGTCCACTCCAGGCTTGGAACCTACAGTACCATGTTGATTTGATCTGATCTTCTGTAAGATTTTTAATAAATAAATAGTATGCTCTTATTATTAAATAATAAAGAATTATATATATTGATAGTTACGAGAATCGTTTTTTTTTTCCATGGAACAATGTGAAAACGTTCTCTACGCATTTCTCTGCTGTCTTTTTAAAAATTCTCTTCTTTCTCCAGCTTTTTTGTTCATTTGCTTTTGATACCTGAGGATGATTCGACGAAGAATCGAAAACGTTCGTGAAACTTATGGAAAATTTATTAATTTTTTTGATTTCAATACAAAAAAAAAACATCAAAAAAATAAAAAAAATAAAAAAGGTATAATTAAACAGAGGAATTCTGTTATTTTTAACAATGTTTGAAATATATATATATATATATATATATATATATATATATTAGTAGTGTATATTTTAAAAGTTCAAAAAATATTGATAATGATTTCAAATATTTATTTGAAACATGCTCAGGGAATAAATATTCAACCATGTCACTTTCCATCTTTATTAGTAAAATTACATTTAAGTAAAGATACAGAATGTAAATGATTTTTTTTTTTATTAGTATATTCAAAATTTATCAATTTTAATCACTACTAATATTATATGCACATACCAGAGATCTTCCATGAACAATTTCAAGTTAGGAAAGAATATCAAATGAATTCCAGATTCTTCTTCAACAATATAGATCAAAATAGTAGCTCAAATTAAAATGTATTTCCTTCCGCTTCCTAAATAAATTAGTTAAGATTTTATCTTTTTTTTTCTTTTAACCGCTATGTTATGTAAAACCATTCTTGAATTCCAACACATTCCAAGAGTAAACCGACCCCATAAAATGTTCGATCTTATCTTATCTAGTTTAAATCGACTTTTTCCAAATAAGCTTTATTTTTTTAATGGAGGGTTAGGGTTATTAAAATAAAATACTAATAATTAATATATGGAAATTTGAGCATAACAAAATTTAAATATGTCGGGAAATGAATTTTTTTTTAGAATTTTGTGTAAATCCGAATTTAAATAGAGAGTGTGGAAGGGGTTAAGAGAAGTAAATAAATATGTACACATACGTATGTATATATATTATACCATAAATGTGTATATTTATAAAAATGGGCAGAAACAATTAAAAGCTCTTGTCGTATTACACTATTGAGCTACTATATAAACCTTTGTGCAAACATATATTTCACATTTTTAAAACTATCTTGTTTTTTTTGTTGTTTTTAGCAAAGTATTATTCTTGAATTTTTTGGATAGGATTTTTAATATTTAAGTTGAATTTTATTATCACGGTATTGTTTGATCATTAAATTATTAATTGAACCAAACTATTATAAATCTATAACTAGTTTTATTATGGTAATGTTGTTTTAATCTTTTTAAAATTATTGAATGTAAAAAGAATCCGGAACTTTCAATCTTTTAATACATGCAGATTTGCTAAGATTTTTAAATGCTTCCAAGGGAAGTTGCTCTTTGGGTGCAAAAAATATTTACTACCTCCTTTTCATTATAAAGAAACAAAGGAAAAAAGTATTCACTCTAAATTTTTTCTTAGCCGGAATAAGTATTTTGAGATAGTAACTGATGTGAAATAAAATATATTTCTGCCAATAACATAGTGGAAGGGAGAAACGAAAAAATAGGACAGTTTGAATCAAGTATCGATATGTCAGACGGATTGTTATTTGTTTCTGACTTTAAAAATCCGACAAGATAAATTTATATGTTCAATATATATATATATATATATATATATATATATATATATATATATATATATATATATATATATATATCATAAAGTAAAATTAATTTGCTTTGATGAAAACATTATAAAAATGGACAGATGTCTATTTATAATAAGTTGCTGTGCTATAATCTAAGAGGCATAACTGTATAAAAGCAACTCTGCTTGATTGGGTCCGAACGATTTCTGCACACGGCTTTGATTATCTCTAAAATGAGTTAATTTCATTGATTATTAATTAAATCTAAAATCTTTCTAATTCAGAATGGCTTCCTGTGTTTTAACTACAATTGTTATTGATTATTGATCACTATAATATTTCCTGATGAACGATCACGTTGCATGCTAATGTGAGTCATATCAAGTCTCCTTATTTGAAACAGTTATGTATTTTTATGGCTAGCATACTTTTTTTATTAGTCCTCAATAGTAAAGGACCGGTTTTTGCTCCCTGTCTATTTGTCTTTTTGATTATCTTCCCCGTCCGTTTGTCTTCTGATTATCTTCCCCGTCTCTTTGTCTTCTGATTATCTTCCCTGTCCGTTTGTCTTTTTGATTATCTTCCCCGTCCCTTTATCTTCTGATTATCTTCCTCGTCCGTTTGTCTTCTGATTATCTTCCTCGTCCGTTTGTCTTCTGATTATCTTCCCCGTCCCTTTATCTTCTGATTATCTTCCTCGTCCGTTTGTCTTCTGATTATCTTCCTCGTCCGTTTATCTTTTGATTACCTTCCCCGTCCCTTTGTCTTCTGATTATCTTCCTCGTCCCTTTATCTTCTGATTATCTTCCTCGTCCGTTTGTCTTCTGATTATCTTCCCTGTCCGTTTGTCTTTTTGATTATCTTCCCCGTCCCTTTATCTTCTGATTATCTTCCTCGTCCGTTTGTCTTCCGATTATCTTCCTCATCCGTTTGTCTTCTGATTATCTTCCCCGTCCCTTTATCTTCTGATTATCTTCCTCGTCCGTTTGTCTTCTGATTATCTTCCCTGTCCGTTTGTCTTTTTGATTATCTTCCCCGTCCGTTTGTCTTCTGATTATCTTCCCCGTCCCTTTATCTTCTGATTATCTTCCCGTCCGTTTGTCTTCTGATTATCTTCCCTGTCCATTTGTCTTCTGATTATCTTCCCGCCCGTTTATGTTCTGATTATCTACCCCGTCCGTTTGTCTTCTGATTATCTTCCCCGTCCGTTTATCTTCTGATTATCTTCCCGTCCGTTTATCTTCTGATTATCTTCCCTGTCCATTTGTCTTTTTGATTATCTTCCCCGTCCGTTTGTCTTCTGATTATCTTCCCTGTCCGTTTGTCTTTTTGATTATCTTCCCCGTCCGTTTGTCTTCTGATTATCTTCCCCGTCCCTTTATCTTCTGATTATCTTCCCGTCCGTTTGTCTTCTGATTATCTTCCCTGTCCATTTGTCTTTTTGATTATCTTCCCGTCCGTTTATCTTCTGATTATCTTCCCTGTCCATTTGTCTTTTTGATTATCTTCCTCGTCCGTTTGTCTTCTGATTATCTTCCCTGTCCGTTTGTCTTTTTGATTATCTTCCCCGTCCGTTTGTCTTCTGATTATCTTCCCTGTCCGTTTGTCTTTTTGATTATCTTCCCCGTCCGTTTGTCTTCTGATTATCTTCCCTGTCCATTTGTCTTTTTAATTATCTTCCCCGTCCGTTTGTCTTTTTGATTATCTTCCCCGTCCGTTTGTCTTCTGATTATCTTCCCCGTCCCTTTATCTTCTGATTATCTTCCCAGTCCGTTTGTCTTCTGATTATCTTCCCCGTCCGTTTGTCTTTTTGATTATCTTCCCCGTCCGTTTGTCTCCTTCCGACCCATCAATTTGAAAATTCAAATATATTAGATTTGCATTGAATTTAATCCATAGTCATTAAACACCAATTTCAATTTCTTCTTAAGATACCTTAAGCTTAAGACATTTTTTAGAATCAAATTGATTTGGGTCAGAATTAGCATAAGGATTCTAGACATACGGTTTAGTAATATTATATCTTGATTTTAATCTTCGTAAGGGGAACGTAAAAGTGGTGCAAAAGTGTTGTTTTCGGGGAATTACTTTTACCCGTCCTGTGACGGGTATTCTAGCTGTATAATAATGCGTGCACATATATAAATATATGTATATACAATGTATATAAAGATGTAGAAGTCATTGGTGCATAATTTAATTCGCCTTTCAAACCTCACTTGACTGCGTATCACGAATGTGCGTTGCTTTCCTTTAAATTAAATTTCTCCTCGTTAATCCTCCCCGAAGAATTCCTCAACTCTTCAAGACAACTGCTTATTTGATATAAACAGTTGGCATTCCGTTTCCAACCCACGTTCACGCTGCCTTTGTTTACTTCTCTTCTACGAGCCGTGGTTATCCGTAAACCTTGTTAGTGACTGAGCCTGGCAGAATAATTAAAAGGAGAAGAATCTAGAACATCAGCGCCATTTCCAAAACGGTAACAAGTTCTCTCCGACTTTAACGGAACATGCTTGCGAAATTGCTGACTTTATATGAAGAGAAAAGTACTACTTACATTTTTTGGTGTTATGTAACGTTCTTGAGTGGAGCAATTTTCGTTTCGGTTATTCTCCATTTTGTATTGTCTCCTCCTACCGATGTGAAGTCAATTTTGTATGAGATATTTTAAATTTTTTCTGTGGCGACAGAATTATAAAGACAAGAACAATTAGGATCAAATTTGCAGTGATATAGCTGCAATTCACTCTCCCCAATATTTTTTCAAAGCATTCTTTCTCCCCAATAAATTATTTTTTTAAACATTTCAATAAGGTATTTTTGCCCAATAAATTATTTTTCAAAACATCTAACCTAATCCTAAACCTAACCCTAACTGGCAGTCACTCGAACTTAGTTACTGGTAAAAAAAATGTTAATGCCCTCAAAGGCTAGAATGAATCGGAAATGGGGGATCATTTTACGTTAAATTTATATACGTAACTGATCCTCCACTCGATTTTAAAATATTTATGTTGTTGTTTTTCTTTTTTCCACCAAGTGTTTCACATGTAATCGCCTACAAAAAAAAAAAAATAGAATTTTATAGTGGGAGAGGGTTGATTCAGCAGGAAGTGTTAATCTATAAATGTACCAAAAAACATCTTTCTTGTTACAGTCTTATCTTTTTAAAGAAAGAAAATAATGTAATACCGTCCGAATAGGTTATTCAAAAACCCAAATTAACCAGCACCAGAACGAAATTGCTCCAGTCAAGAAAATTCAAAAGTAGCCATTATTTAAATGTTTCAGACTGTTGTCCGCATTTTGATTGTTGTCATGGTTACGAAATGTAGGTTGTTATATTCTCCGACCTTCTTCAGGTGCTTTTTGTCATAGTTGTTAATATTCTGTGAATTTCGAGACTGAACCCATTTTCTTTTCATGGTCTTTCACCAATTATCAAGGCGAAAAGCCACTTGAGGATAAGGATTAACGAGATGTATAGATTGTCAGTTGAATGATGAAGAATATTATGTAGGGGGCGAAAACGATCAATGAAATCAACAAAATTTGATTTCTTATGAGGATGTTTATGACAAGTATTTCTTGAGATTGGATTTAAAGATGACTATGTTGTAGCCTGCAGGGAAACAGTCATGTGGTGATGTGTTCCACAGATTGGAAGCTCTTGAAAACAAACTCTGTTTGTGGGGAGTTCCACCTGACGCTAGGCACATGGAGGAAGAAAGGAAAGTTTTTTTCTGTTGTTGTAAAAAGACGAGTTTTTGCTGTGAATGTCTTGCAAGGATGAATCCACTGAAGTACACAGTTTTCACTTAATGTTTTCTTTCAGTTCCTTCACTGGGGATTGAACTCAGAACCCCAAGGTACCTAAAAGACATAGAATGCCGAATGATGGCAGTCGATGCCAATGGATTAAATAAAAGGTTTAGTTTGAAATTTCTTGAAGGTTACTGACTATATAACAAAAGAGACCTGAAGAAGGCTGGAGAGTGCTACAGCTGAAATGCTGTGAATATGACAACAACTAACATGAGGAGGACAAAGTTTCGAAACATGTGAATAACGTTTACAATGTGTATTGTGTTTCGGTATTAAATAACCCAGAAAGGAATGATATGCCATAAAACAGACAAATCAATTATTGAATCGTTTACTATAGGTTTTCCTTGGCCTTTTGGTTAGGAGCAAAGTGTAGTATCTTTTCTGATGCCACGCTTCATCTTTTCTCGCCTCAATCAGTGAAGGAGAAATCTATCTAGATTGAGGCAATTTTAATTTTTGTCCCAATCCAGAGTGGCCCTTTTTTGAGGAGCTGGATTTTTCACACCTTAAAAACTGGTATCTGACTCTACCCTCATGAAGAGGCAAGTAAATAGGTTCTATAGGTTTCAGCTGTTGTAGTCTCCAGTGTTCTTCGGGTGTTTTTTTGCCATATATGGTGCCCCTCCTCACCCCCCCCCCCCCAAAAAAAAAAAATAATGCCAACTATGGAATCGTTAATAAATTTCAATATTTTCTGCCATCCAATCATATTTGGTACAGGTAAACTCCAGTCTTTGTCTGACTTTCCACCAAGTTTTGGTCATGAATGTCCAACAGTCTTTGTTTTATTGTCATGATGAATACTGGGCGCTACCTAGTGGTCATTAAGCTTTGCCAACATTGGACGAAAAGATGTTGTGAAGGATGAACAGGATGTGGCAACTCTCCACACTTGAAATAACTCGTTGGAATGGCTATGAGAGGGGGGGGACACTTTGGTGATCATCTCATTAGTAGGAGGTGTGATCTTGAATGGGCTTCACACTCACCGAACTTAAGCCTCCTCTCGAGTTTTATCTGTAAGGTTATCTCAAAAATAAAGTTTACTAGAACAATTTCCAGACTATTCCTGAACTGAAGGCCATTCACAGCCAAAATTAGGACAATGCCAAAAGAGGAGTGTGACGTCAGAGTTATTTTATCAATCCTCTCATAATATTCTTCATCATTCAGCTGCCAATCTATACATATCATTAACCCTTATTCCCGATTAGCTTTTGGCCTTGATAAGTGGTGAGTCATTATTTTAAAAAAACAAGCAATTAATGCATTATTTACAATAGGTTTTCTTTTACCATTAAATACTCAAAAAGATGTTGATTTGCCATAAACCTTCTCATCTGTGGAATACAATACCACGGTGCTGCTTCCCAACTTACTATAACATGATTGTTTTTTAAGTCCGACTTTAACAAATTCTTGTTGAGCCGCCCACTTAAATAATCAAATTCTGACCATTTCACCCATTGTTTCCAATTTTCTCATGGTGTTGTTTATTGCCAATGGACAATCTCATTAATCTTGAGTGGCCTTTTGGCCTTGCCAAGTGCTGACACAAACGGTGACAAACAAATCAGTTAACAAAGGTGTTATGGTTGGGTTTGACCCACACCATGTTTGATTTAAGATCACCCCAAAATAGAATAGGTCAATCTCGAGCTACTTTGGACTTGGCTGAAGCATCAGGGGCTTAAGTAATATTTACAGAGAATGTGTAAACTTGCTTATAAAAAGGTATGGATACTGTGTGAGGCGTGTGTAGCAGTTACATAATTACATAGGAGCTATTTTTTTTTTGCACTTAAATGTAATCATTCATGTAGTGATTGGTACATGGTTCGGTCTGATAACAGAGGCATGTTCAGACTCGTGTAGTAATACGTCATGCAATTAAAACATTTTGTGCATGCACGCCTTTCTGACAATAGACCTCTTTCGTGCCTTTTACCAAAAGTTCTTCGAGAGATGTCACTGCAACCAGATGCCATAAATCTCTTCTCGTCTTTCGCAATAGCATTGTAGGACGATATGGAACACAAGAACTCAATTACATTTCTATAGTACATGCCCACCGGTTGAACCAACCTATCTTATATTCTTGTGTGCCTAACTCTTTGAGAACCATATTCTGTGTTTATGAAACTGTTGAAAAAAGTTGATATAAATTGTAGAGAAGGTGTTTTTCCCATTTAATTAAAGCTTGATGACCCCTTTTCTTATCAAGCAAGGCCTGTCAGATTAATACAGAGGCAGCGCCCCTACTACAAAAATGGTTATCTCCAACAAGCACTTCAACATCTCTACAAGTATAACAGATACTATTAACAATGGAATCGAAAAGCAGTGTGGTGTTCATTCACTGAGAAAAGTATAAACCCGCTCCAGCTATGGGTAAATAGTAATTAGTCTTCAATTAAATGTTTATGATAGTTTATTCCATCATTAAATAACCCCCAAATATGTTAATATTTGTTGTAAAACAAACTACGCTAATTAATGAATCGTTGAAGACGAGTGTTGTGTTTCATCATTAACTAACCCAAAAGAAAGAGTCTATCAGGCATGTCTACACAGTGTGATGATGTTCAAAAGTGAAACCTGGTCAGTGAGGGCTGAGGACATGTGTTGCATGGAGAGAAATGATATGAGAATGATACGATGGATGTGTAATGTAAGTCTTGAAGACAGGCTTAGATCTCAGAGGAAGAGCAAATCTGGATAATATGAGAGATGCATGCTGAAAAGGAAACTTTGTTGGTTTGGTGACATTGAAAGAATGGATAAGAGTTCTTGAATTAGTAGATGTAGAACAGTTGAGGTAGTAGGGTCAGTTGGCAGGAGAAGGCCAAGAAAACATGGGAGGAAGTGATGAGGATAGATTTGAGAAAAAGAGGCCAGAGATAGGCTAGTTTAGAAGTCAATTTCTCAAAGTTGTCCAACATATGCCAGCATGTAAAATGGACGTTAAACTAAATATGATGATGATAATGATGAAAAGTATTCGTATTCAATGCAACAACCTAAATTTGTGAATCGTTTAGAATAAGTATTGTTTTGGCGTTAAAGAAACTAAATCAATTAATGTATCGTTTTAACATAAAATAATCACAAATAGGGTTGATATGCCATAAAACATAGAAAATCCGGATATGCTGATCTTTCACTCATGCAGTCACAGAATTTGATAGAAGCTATTTTTTACCCTCAATACCTGTTACTAGGAAAAACATTTTTTCGTCTTTTATCTGAAGTCCCTGATCTTCTTTTCACACTTATGGCAAAGAATACAGCAGACGTCAGATCTTACATCCAAGCATGCAGTGGCCAAAGAAAAAATAATAATTATGATGTATTATGAGTAAAAAGTCTCGCTCACCTTTCTCAGCTTGACGAGTCAAAACCACTGACAGTTTCTACAACAGACACTCACCTAAGAAATGCAATAAAATAGAAAACTCAATATATTTGGCTTTTTCTCTTGGGAATTTTTTTTTTTTTTTTCAATCAAAGAAATATTACAATTTTATTTAGGCATTTAAACAAAATAAGAAACAAATATATTACACTGATCCATTCAGTGAAAAATTAAACTATAAGATTAATAATACAATAAATAATTAATAAATCCCTTATTAGTCACTTGGACATTGTTTAGTTCAATATCGAGAAATCTTGATTCCTTATATATAATTGTATCACAGTCAATAGTTTTCTGGCTTAGCAGGCGAAGAGCAGACTCAAGGCATTTCCACGAATAATGGCGATAGAGAGGCGCTCGTAAGCCAAGACAATTCGCGATTGTCTACGGTGTTGCGCATCATTTATAGACCAAGGCTGCCGAGGAAGTTGCGTGTGGCAGAGCCAATCACTCCACTCATCTCCACAGCGATCGGTTGAAATACAAATCTGTTGAGAAGATTGGCATATTTTGGAAATTATACATATTTTCCTGTGCTAATATACAATTATGGTTTTGTAGGGTTTTTTTTTTAACAAATATTAGTCATTTTTCTTTTTAACCTCAAACTTATGAATATATTTTTTGTTTTCTAATCTATATTTTTGTCCTTCTCTTTGTTAGCACAACCGTAATGCTGCCAATACTCATGTGATAAATCAAAGGGATATAATTCATCCAAACTCGATGCCGTAGTAGTATTAATAGAGCTTTGTTTGTATATGTGAACAAGAAGCAGACGACAACTGATTTGTTTCCGAGATATCAGTTGTCATCTACTACTTGTTTACACATACAAAGAAAGCCCGGTTAATGCGTTGAGTTTCTATGAATTATATCCCTTTGATTTGCAATGTCACGAACATCTCATATTTTCAACTACAAATTTTTCTTAACTTTCTTAGCTAATCTTTTGTAATTAAAAAAAACTTATAGCTGAGAAAATTATTAACCAAAATTTGTAGAATAAAAATATGCAAAAACAAGAATGGAACACAGCTCTACAAATTCAACACCTTTTGTTAAGTGGGATTTTTTTAAAATACAAATAAGTTTTATTAAAAAATAATGTAAAAGTTAGTTTCATTTCATAGTAAAATACTCTCATTTAAAATTCTTATATTTTATCGTATTTGGATATCTTAAAAATACCGCTCTAGAAAGTATCTCACATCTGATGCAATCCTCTACCTGTATAAAAGCCAGATACGTCCTAAGGCCACTAAGAGCACTCTTTCCTGCTTTGACAGAGTACAAAATTGGCTTCAAAATCTATGGGAATATCTTCTTCTCGTCCCAACAGCCTTTTTTTCACAAAAGAGATGTTGCTAGTCTCTCTCTACTGTATCGTTATATTTATGGTAGGCGCTCGACTGAACTCCAATCTCTAGTTTATCCCTGTAAAGCATTCACAGAAAAAACTCATCTAGCTGCAACCACTGTCAGGAATTTTTCTTTCTTCCTCTGTATAACTGGAGCTAAACAGAACTTCCATGATCCCAGTTTCTTTCCAAGAACTGTCCATTTGTGGAATGCAATACCATGGGGTTGCTTCCCAGCTGACTACAGCATAGTCGTTTTAAAATCCAATGTTAACAAGTTCTTGTTGAGCCGTCCTCTTAAGTAATCAAATTTTGCCCATGTCTAACTATCGTCTGCAATCCTCATGGTATTAGTCTCACCATCCACCTGACACAATCATTAACCTTTGTCCTCGATTGGCTTTTGGGCCTTGATAAGCCGTGACTCATTAGTAAAAAAAAAAAATCTAATTTTAATGAGAAAGCAACTGTGTAATTTTCATGAGTCCTGTTATTATGTAGTAATGGCTATTTTTTAAACACATCTTCAAGCTTATTATCATTATATCTTGATTTTAATATTTGTAAGGGGACATGAAAGTGGTGCAAAACTGTTCTGCTCAGGGAATTCATTTTACCCGTCCTGGGACAGGTATTCTTCTAGTTTATATATATTTCTTCTTCTTCTTCTTCTTCTTCTATTCACTTAATGTCACTTTTCCCTTGTTCAGGGGTCAGACGTTTAATGATATTACGCAAGCTCACTCTCCACTTCTCACGGTTCAGCGGTTTCGTTTGGATCAACGAATGTCTTGTTGATCCGAATTAAACCGGTAAAGCTCTCGTTTTGATAATTTATTCCTGTATTTAATTTGTTTTTCATTTTTCTTTTCACACACACACACACACATATTAATACATATTATTTTCAAAATTAACCCATATACACGTGCGTTTCATGCCAAACCTGCAATCGTCAGGAAACAAACCCTGCCGGTCACATGGTTCGAACCCCAATACGAAAGTCATGTTTGACCTATAAGCCGGGGCGCATACCAATGCTCCACCGTGCATTGTCTAGAAATGGGAAGTAAATTAACATCTAAATAACAAACACGGCGGCTATCCAACAAACAGTCGAGAGAACTCAAGAGGCGGGGCCCCGAGTTATGCATTATGCAGGCTTGTTAATGTATAAATTACCTAAAATTATTGAAAGAATTGTTAATGTATAAATTACCTAAAATTCACTAGATTGAAATTTATTTATTATTTCAAATTATTCTTTTTAACATATATTTCTTAGCAAGGACTTTTTGGACTCAGCCATGTAACTTTTTATTAATTTCTTCCAATTTATATGGATTTTTACATTTTTTTTTTGTTTACACTACGAGTGTAAAATTTTATTTTTTAATCAAACTAAATTTAAAATGGGATGACATTTGAATAAAAATGGATATACATAAAATGCATGCATTCAATTTGTGCATTAATGTTATGGTGTAAGCTGATCTACCTATTTTATGAATAAATGGACTTACCCAGACACAATAAATACAGTCATGATTAAGGATACTTTTTTGTAACATACTTTTGCTAATTATACCACTGTGTTTGTCTTGATTATTACTAGACCTTCAAGACCACAACAGTTACATTATGAAAATGCTATTTCAAACTTGAGCGTGACACCATGACAGATAGACAGATAAAGGCTCTTATAGAGATATGTGCAAGCATCTAGAATAAGATGTGTCCATTCAACTTTTTTTCTTTTTTTTTTTAAATTTTCTTATCTTTTTGTTTTAACTGGGGATGGGGCATCCTACAGTGGGCCAGACATTTACCTGCTATTTCAGAGACTCCAATCGAGAGATCTTTTCAGGATTCTAACCATCCTTTTAAGCACAATTGTTTGTATCTCTCTTGCACTTGGTTCACCGGTTATATTCGCCAGGTAGTTTTTAACATTTTTTTCAATGAGCCCGGTTGCTCCTATGATTACTGGAATGATGTAAATCTTCCTAAAATTACAGTTTCTTTTCATGTCGTACATAAGACCATGGTTTTCTAGTTATCTTCTCCCTCTCTGCTCTGTTTAAGCCAGCATCATTAGGGACACTGGCTTCAACTAGGGTTGCTACTCTCTCCTTCTTGTCCCATATCACTATGTCAGGTTTGACAGCTCCATTTTCCAAGTATGTAGCTGTAGGAATTGCATAGTCATTTATTTCCGACAGTTCTTTCTGATATGTTTCCAGAACTTGATGTTAGATTCAACTTGTTTAGCGATTCAAATACTATTTCAAACTGCAGCATAACATACGGACCAACGGACAGAGCCTTGTATAGAGATGCTTGGACATATCTAAAATAAAATCGACCGACAGAGCCATTTATAGAAATATGTGGATACATCTAAAAAAAGAGCATAAATCAGTCGTGAGACTACATACCTCCACTTGACAATGTAAGTATGGGCCAAAGTCTTATCTGGGTCTTACTGCTCCATATTGTATGAAGTATTCCCAAAGTTATGCCATGGAAATGTTGATAATTGAAAAACTATTTATCTGATCAGGCTGAAATTTTGCATGGTGGTTACTGTTATCAAAGATCATCAGATCCGTACATCGAATTTGGAAAAACCGGAAGTTGAAATTTCGATCATGATCGAACTTTTCAAAGTCAAAGATCCAAGTCACATAAGATGCAGGACTTCATTGGCTACAATATGAGCCAAGTAGTGAGTTTTTACGATCGATAGAACCAAAGTTATTGGCAAAAATGTGACTTTTCCATGACCTAAACCTTGGATAAAATTAAATCCATTCTAAGTTAAACCACGACCGATAGTTTGACTTAGTTTAATGACATTTGGTCAAGAAATGTGTATGCTAGGCTGTACACAAACAAGATTGACCGAAAACATACTCTCCTTGATACATTCACCAATGGACTGACTGACAAAGCCTCCTATAGAGATGCACAGACATATTTAAAAATGCAATTTCAAACGTATGTGTGAGAGACCAACTGACCAACCGATGCTTGGATAAATCTAAAATAAGATCCATACACACAAGCGGAAATCTCAGATGAGTAGGATGTACTCCTCCAGCCATGTTGTCAGATGAGATTAACTTGTCTGGCTAGCAAGCGGAACGTCTGAATAAATATGTACACCTATTAAACTGTCTTCATATTCTTGTTTCACCTCGAGATGACCACAAAGTTATATGCGACAATATAACAATGTTAGTATAGATTATGATATCTATATGTGCACACAAAAAAAACCCATCATTATCCTTAATCTACTATATAAAGAAAAGTCGCCAGATTTTAAAAGTTGGGCCGAAATATAATTTAACCTGACAAACCAAACTTTGCTTCTGACTAGTCAATTTTTATTTGTTGATGTACCATATTATTGGCAATATAGTAACATACTCCCCTTTAATTTATTGCAAACATTACTTAGTCCTGTGACTTGTAACATGAAACATTTCTAAATAATCACCCAAAGATAAAAAAATCAGCTTACCTCAGTAATTAAAAAGAAAAGAATTAAAATAAATTTAAGACTTTCCTTCATAATTCTATTTACAAAGATCATTTTTTTTTCTTCTTTAACACGGCACTGCATATCCGGAAAATTTATCATGGAACGAAATAGGTAATATCTGAAAACTTTTAAATTCCGATGTCGGAAAAGGTCACGTGACACATTATTGTGAAACGATGTCTTCATTCCTAAGTATAACTCAAATAATGTAAGGGAGAGAACTCATGTTTCAAATTGAAGAATGTAATAGGTGTTATCTACTTTACAACTAAAATTGTATTTCTTTTTCTGTATAAGTTTACAAATGTGCAAACAAATAAAAATTAAGATCTAGAATGACTTTAATGGATCCCGGGCAACGCCAGGTCGAGACAGATAGTTTTATGTATGAAGTAAAGTCAGTTCCCCTCCATACCTTTTGTGATCTATAAGCTTTTTTACTACTAGCTACATAAAAAATCTGTTTCATCATCCAAACATGTTGTTAAAAAAAATAATTTTTTGCTATCGATTTCATCGGTTTTAATATTTAACAGAAATGTGAGTTATCCGCTTTTTTTGTAATCAAGAAAAGTAGATTTCTGTTTAAATCGTTAAAGCCTCTTGTAGATGTTCTTAGATCTTTTATCGAAACCCACTTTTTAAATAAAAAGCTGATTTTCACTCTTATGACAGTTCTCTCTAAAAACTGAAAATGTTAATTTTGCCATGAAGTCTAAGACTTCACGACATTCATAAAGGAAATTAGATTAGTTTTGTTTCATCAAAGAATTACTTCCTGTTCCTTCCCCCACATACGCACTTTGTGTCTTTCTCTTAATTTTGATTTTCTTAGTTGAAACTGAGTAAAGTTTTTAGGAATAAAATGTTGTTGTTTTTTCTGCTACCCCTCCCCCCCACACACACACACAGGGGGTCGTGGCCCACTAGATTGGAAAATTATTTCGATTTCAGTTTTTTTTTTGCTAATGGCTATTCAACTCCTTAGTTTAATAAATAATAAAGAATCTTCTATAAAATTAATGTTTCATTCATTTTTTTTTTTTTCAAAAACTGTTTCAATATAAATATCTTTTGAATACACCTTATATTTGGAAGAAAATTAATATTTCCTTTGTTCTTCATTAAACAATTACCCCAGTCTGGATATTTTTTGAACACACCTCTTTCGAAAAAAAATGTACATTTCATTCATTCATTTTATTTATTCATTCATATCATTAATACTTTTTTAACACATTTTCTTTTGAAGAAAATTCACATTTCATTCATTCATTCATTCTCGTAAATATGTTGCTCTTAATACTTTTTGAACACACCTTGAATTTTAAAAAAAAATGAATGTTTCCTTCATTGTCTATTCTAGTCTGGATACTTTTTGATCATCCCACCTCTTTCTATCTTGTAAATACGTCATCAGTCTGGATAATTTTTGATCATCCCACCTCTTTCTATCTTGTAAATACGTCATCAGTCTGGATAATTTTTGATCATCCCACCTCTTTCTATCTTGTAAATACGTCATCAGTCTGGATACTTTTTGATCATCCCACCTCTTTCTATCTTGTAAATACGTCATCAGTCTGGATACTTTTTGATCATCCCGCCTCTTTCTATCTTGTAAATACGTCATCAGTCTGGATACTTTTTGATCATCCCACCTCTTTCTATCTTGTAAATACGTCATCAGTCTGGATAATTTTTGATCATCCCACCTCTTTCTATCTTGTAAATACGTCATCAGTCTGGATACTTTTTGATCATCCCACCTCTTTCTATCTTGTAAATACGTCATCAGTCTGGATACTTTTTGATCATCCCACCTCTTTCTATCTTGTAAATACGTTATCAGTCTGGATAATTTTTGATCATCCCACCTCTTTCTATCTTGTAAATACGTCATCAGTCTGGATACTTTTTGATCATCCCACCTCTTTCTATCTTGTAAATACGTCATCAGTCTGGATACTTTTTGATCATCCCACCTCTTTCTATCTTGTAAATACGTCATCAGTCTGGATACTTTTTGATCATCCCACCTCTTTCTATCTTGTAAATACGTCATCAGTCTGGATACTTTTTGATCATCCCACCTCTTTCTATCTTGTAAATACGTCATCAGTCTGGATAATTTTTGATCATCCCACCTCTTTCTATCTTGTAAATACGTCATCAGTCTGGATACTTTTTGATCATCCCACCTCTTTCTATCTTGTAAATACGTCATCAGTCTGGATACTCTTTGATCATCCCACCTCTTTCTATCTTGTAAATACGTCATCAGTCTGGATACTTTTTGATCATCCCACCTCTTTCTATCTTGTAAATACGTCATCAGTCTGGATACTCTTTGATCATCCCACCTCTTTCTATCTTGTAAATACGTCATCAGTCTGGATACTTTTTGATCATTCACCTCTTTCTATCTTGTAAATACGTCATCAGTCTGGATACTTTTTGATCATTCACCTCTTTCTATCTTGTAAATGTCATCAGTCTGGATACTTTTTGATCATCCCACCTCTTTCTATCTTGTAAATACGTCATCAGTCTGGATACTTTTTGATCATCCCACCTCTTTCTATCTTGTAAATACGTCATCAGTCTGGATACTCTTTGATCATCCCACCTCTTTCTATCTTGTAAATACGTCATCAGTCTGGATACTTTTTGATCATCCCACCTCTTTCTATCTTGTAAATACGTCATCAGTCTGGATACTTTTTGATCATCCCACCTCTTTCTATCTTGTAAATACGTCATCAGTCTGGATACTTTTTGACATCCCACCTCTTTCTATCTTGTAAATACGTCATCGGTCTGGATACTTTTTGATCACCCCACCTCTTTCTATCTTGTAAATACGTCATCAGTCTGGATACTTTTTGGACATCCCACCTCTTTCTATCTTGTAAATACGTCATCGGTCTGGATACTTTTTGATCATCCCACCTCTTTCTATCTTGTAAATACGTCATCAGACTGGATACTTTTTGATCATCCCACTTCTTTCTATTGTTTAAATACGTCATCGGTCTGGATACTTTTTGATCATCCCACCTATTTCTATCTTGTAAATACGTCATCAGTCTGGATACTTTTTGATCATCCCACCTCTTTCTATCTTGTAAATACGTCATCAGTCTGGATACTTTTTGATCATCCCACCTCTTTCTATCTTGTAAATACGTCATCAGTCTGGATACTTTTTGATCATCCCACCTCTTTCTATCTTGTAAATACGTCATCAGTCTGGATACTTTTTGATCATCCCACCTCTTTCTATCTTGTAAATACGTCATCAGTCTGGATACTTTTTGATCATCCCACCTCTTTCTATCTTGTAAATACGTCATCAGTCTGGATACTTTTTGATCATCCCACCTCTTTCTATCTTGTAAATACGTCATCAGACTGGATACTTTTTGATCATCCCACTTCTTTCTATCTTGTAAATACGTCATCAGTCTGGATAATTTTTGATCATCCCACCTCTTTCTAGCTTGTAAATACGTCATCAGTCTGGATACTTTTTGATCATCCCACCTCTTTCTATCTTGTAAATACGTCATCAGTCTGGATACTTTTTGATCATCCCACCTCTTTCTATCTTGTAAATACGTCATCAGTCTGGATAATTTTTGATCATCCCACCTCTTTCTATCTTGTAAATACGTCATCAGTCTGGATACTTTTTGATCATCCCACCTCTTTCTATCTTGTAAATACGTCATCAGTCTGGATACTTTTTGATCATTCACCTCTTTCTATCTTGTAAATGTCATCAGTCTGGATACTTTTTGATCATCCCACCTCTTTCTATCTTGTAAATACGTCATCAGTCTGGATACTTTTTGACATCCCACCTCTTTCTATCTTGTAAATACGTCATCGGTCTGGATACTTTTTGATCACCCCACCTCTTTCTATCTTGTAAATACATCATCAGTCTGGATACTTTTTGGACATCCCACCTCTTTCTATCTTGTAAATACGTCATCGGTCTGGATACTTTTTGATCATCCCACCTCTTTCTATCTTGTAAATACGTCATCAGACTGGATACTTTTTGATCATCCCACCTCTTTCTATCTTGTAAATACGTCATCGGTCTGGATACTTTTTGATCATCCCACCTATTTCTATCTTGTAAATACGTCATCAGTCTGGATACTTTTTGATCATCCCACCTCTTTCTATCTTGTAAATACGTCATCAGTCTGGATACTTTTTGATCATCCCACCTCTTTCTATCTTGTAAATATGTCATCAGACTGGATACATTTCAAATACACCTTGTACTTTATAGAAATGAATGTTTCCTTCATGCTTCATGTCAGCCTTTGTAAATAACTACTCTGGTCTTAATACTTTTTGAACACCCCTGTTGTTTTTTACTAATGAATGACCACTTAAGACTGAAAGCCACTCAAGAATAAGGGTTAACGAAATGGATAGAGTGTCAGTTGAATGTTGAGAATATTGAGAATATTGAAAACAATGAATGGAATGAACAAAATTAGATTACTTATGAGGACACTTTATTGCCAATAAAATGAAAAATTGAAAAATAATGTTGCTAAATAAACTGTCGGGTCTCTGCATATACAACTTTTGTTTTTATTGCC
This sequence comes from Sepiola atlantica, assembly GCA_963556195.1. Lineage (NCBI taxonomy): Eukaryota > Metazoa > Mollusca > Cephalopoda > Sepiida > Sepiolidae > Sepiola > Sepiola atlantica. The sequence goes on along the minus strand of OY744532.1, from coordinate 64,844,266 downwards.
TATTTCCTTTTCTGTTTTGTCAAGTGTCGGATTTTGCTGCAACACCCTGTATAGGTAGAGGATTACACCAGGATTCAGGTACTTTCTGAAATGGTAGAATGATGCAACCACTTTTGCAGCACTGAGTGCAGTACTCTATATGTGGTCTTATTAGAGCTTTATATAATTACGATATGGAAAGATAATTCATTCAGAAAGTGTGCAAAGATCCTGTAAGAATTGTGCAATGAAGTAAAGTAAGAAACAATGTCTTTAAAACGTTTTGCGGGAATAAAACAGAGACAAACAAATACAACATAAATCTTGATAGTTTTAATATGTAAACATGCAATAGGCGGTTGCATGTTTAAAGGGTTGCAGAGTTGCAATGCATGCAAATAAAAGACATGCTGCTAATGGGGAAATATTTAACTAAGAGAAGAGAAACCGGCCAAGAAATGGGAAATATGTTTGGTTTGGGTTTGACCACCTAGGATTTGATTTCTCCTTGGAAAAGTTAGTTTTACTTTAACCCCATTTCTTTTTTATTTTATTTAACATAGTTCACCCCAAACAAGGCAGGCCACCACTGTAGACATAAGGGACTACTGAGAAAAAAAGGGAGAAGGTTGGGGGGGGGGGGGTTAAACCTAAATTGGGATCTGCGCAGCGAGATGTCTGTTTACATTAGTTTTAAATTTCTGCATGTCAGTACCGTCAGGGAAACAGGGGGCAGGAAGGGAATTCCAGAAGCCAGCAGCACGAGGAAAGAAGCTATTGGAGTAGAAAGCTCTCCGGCATCTGGGACCTCCACAGTGAATGGATGGGATTTAGTTGATTGTCGAGTTGGTCGAGGGGGCACCAGAGTAGCCAATTCATCGGAGCATAATCCATTGAAGTATTTGTAAAACAAGCACAAGGATGCTACATTGCGGCCATGGGACAGGGACTGGAGCTTGGTTAACAGTGAGGGACCTATTAGGTTGGCGACTCTTTTTTGGACCTTGTCAAGGAGGGAGAGACTAGTAGATGATGCACCAGCCCAGATGTGGCAACAATACTCCATGCATGGGCGGATGGTGGCTTTGTAGAGATACAGGATAATGTCAGGTGTGAGGAGTTTACTAGCACGGTAGAGGGAGCCCACTTTCTTTGCTGCGGCCTTGGTAATGTCTTCAATGTATTTGTTCCAATGCATGTTACCTGTGAAGGTTAGGCCGAGGAGTTTGAATGTTGAACTGTTAGGTAGGGTGTTATTTGCCATGACAATCGATGGTTGGACAGGTTTCTTGTAGTTATGGAAGGAAAGGAGCTTTGTCTTTGCGGCATTAAATGTTACCGATCATTTATGACCCCAATCCACTACAGACTGGAGGTCATTTTCTAAGGATTCAGCCATTGCCTCGGATATGATCGCATCTGTTTTGCCAACATGACGAGAGTAAAGCGTGGTGTTGTCAGCAAATAAACCAATCTCAGACTCTATGTCATCAGGAAGATCGTTTATGAAGATCAGGAACAATAAAGGTTCAAGGATAGATCCCTGGGGTACACCAGCATTTATGCCATGTTGCTTAGATGAATGGCCATCGAGTACAACCTGGATTTTTCTTTTGGTTAGGAAGGATCTAATTATATTAAGTAATTGCCAAGTAATACCGTATGAGCGTATTTTCAGGAGAAGCCCTTTATGCCATACCTTGTCAAAGGCCTTGGATATATCAAGTGCTACTGCCCTAGCTTCTCCTGCCTTGTCCAGTGTATGATATATGCGTTCAGAGATGACCGTTAGGATGTCTGCAGTAGATCGTGCTTGTCTAAATCCATACTGGCGGTCAGAAAGAAGTTTAGCATTAACTAAGTGTCGGACTATCGCTAGATTGATTAAGGATTCAAAGATTTTAGCAAAGATCGGCAGTAGACTGATTGGGCGGTAGTTCTGAGGATCGGTTCTATTCCCAGAATTCTTGTGGACTGGTACCACAGAAGCAATTTTCAAGCTATCGGGGAAGCAAGATTCAGCTAGGCATTTATTGTAGAGTTTGGAGAGGACAGGGGCCAGTTCAGCAGAACATTTCTTTATTACTATTACAGGTATAAGATCAGGCCCACAAGCTTTGGAGGTGTCAAAGTTTTTTATGATGTCTCTGACCTGGGATCGGGTGATGACCAGGTTATCAAGTGTGGCTTCGGTCCGCAATGGGAATTTGGGAAGGGGTGGTTATCTCAGTCCAAAGCGGAGTTTAAAGAGACACTAACTTTTCCATGATCATGCTGAGAGATGAAGTGTCTGAAAAAGTAAGGTTTCTACAGATACGAGGTTCCCTGCTGTGGTTATGACCCACCTGAGTTTTTTCAATAATAATGGCCAGTCAGATATGGGACCCCTAGGAATTAGGTTTTTGATGTTGATAGATTGGCAGCAGATTAACCCTTTCAAGTGGATATCTAGGTGCTCTTTATGTTGTGGGGCCAATAATATCTATATATATTCCAGCAGGAGGGGGGTGAGGGCAGTCTGTTGTTTCGTAGAAGAAAACGAGAATCATTGTAACCTCCCAAAAAATGAATCTTTGTTTTTTGTTTTGAACGGGAGTTATGATTTTATTTGGAGGGAGAATTCTTCTGTTGCAGCACTGACCAATTGATACTGCGACCGGTGTCGGAATTGAGCAACGACTGATGACCAGCACAACGAGCGGACGATCACGGCCAGTGCAGTGGACGCACACGGACACACGTCCATAAATACACAGTGTATTTTCTAAAAAAAAGACAAAACAAAAAAAATATGTTCCATTTAATTGTTCATTACATAACTACTTCAGTCTGGATACTTTTTGAACGCACCATTTTCTTTTTTTTTTTAATGAATATTTCATCCATTGTTTGCTTGAATAACATTTTTAGATTGAATTAAAAAGAGAAAACTTCTCAGAACTAACGAAGCTGACAGCATACACACACACACACTTTGTTGATTCTAACTGCGTTTATTCGTAGCGAGTGCTGCCAGGGCTATGGAATTATTTTGATTAAATTGCATTCTGCTGGGAAGAGTCTATCGGGCATGTGTACTCAGTGTGATGATGTATGGAAGTGAAACTAGCAAAACTCGTCTGTGCGTTGAGGACGAGATCTGAATGTTGAAAGATGTTTAAAAGAAAATATTATATTGTTCATGTCGAGCAAGGGAAGAGTCTATCTTTAAGACTCACATTACACCTCTATTGTATCATTCTCATATCATTTCTCTCCGTGCAACGCATGTCCTCAACCCTCACTGGCCAGGTTTCACTTCCATACACCATCACACTGTGTATACCCTTGATTGACATGAACTATACAGCATTTTTTTTTAACCGTCTCTCAACATTCAGATCTGCTCCTCAACACACAGACGAGGTTTGCTAGTATTATATCAAAAATAATATTTTATCGGTGCTCTTCCTACATGTGATGTACCGAATGGTTTCTAATCCAATATGTGATCTATCGAGTTGCTTACATTCCAATAAGGTTAGGGTTAATTCCTAAACTACTTGAACCATGTTTTAGGTAGTTAATGGGTAGATCACATTGGGAGAGCACCATTTTATTTTATTTTGTTTTTGTTTTGTTTTTTGAATAATTTTTTTTGTTATTTAAAAAAAACAACTTTTTTTTCTGTTATTTTTTTTTTAAATTAAACACACACCCTACAATATGAATGCCGAATCCCCAGCATCAGAGAGGATGTCTTCTTTCGTTAAAAAAAATAAAAATCGAAATTTAAATGCTATGTTAATGAAGAGATCGATATTTTATGTAATTAATTTTTACTTTTTAAAATCTTTTAATTTTGCAAATGATGAACAGGATTTTCTTTCATCTCCAAAAATTAATTAATTACTAATTAATAAGTAGTTTAATTAATGAAAAGTAACCACTTTCGATTTCGAAATGAACAGTTTTCAACGAAAATTCTGTGAATAACGATTAATTCAAACTGGCGACTTTTTCTCAATAAAATAAAAGTAGAACGACTTAACTGTCGTACATACTGAGTGACTTTTCTTTTCTTTTTTTATTACTGACCTACTTTTTAGTATCTTCAAACTTTCGCTGTGTCATGAGACATCAAACTTAATAAGAACAGATAAGTAAAAATTCAAATAGCATGTAAAATAATCGCTATGATAAATAAATGCAACTTAAATTATTGTTACCATATTCTATGCAATAGACAAGTTTAAAATAAGCAAAACATCATGAGTACACTTTTTTATTGTCTAATTTACTCTCTGCGGCAAAGGACAATGTATATTATGACTTTTTTTTGCATAGATAAATAATATAAATATATATAGAAAGATAATTGTATTTGATTCATACAAATGTACAAATATTTGCTGTTGTTTTTTTATTTTGTTTTCATGTCTTTTATTTGTGCATCTCTTCTTCACAACCTTCTTTTGTGTCTTTTCCGCTGTAAAATGAATATCTATAATTCGACTCGTCTAATCAGGTTGTTTGTCTGAAATCTCGCCACCACCGCATCTGACTTCTCTGATTATTATTTATTTTGTCTTTACTTCTAATTCTGTTTTTATTAATTCTTATTCGTTTTCATCGGTGTTTGTTAGTTTGTATGTATATTTCTTCATTTGTTAGTTTATGTCTGTTTTCTTATTTATATATACTAGCCAAAATAGCCTCCCTACGGTCGTCTATTTTTGCTAGGCTGCCGCATCAGAAATAAACACTCACCTGTAAACCGATGGAACCCCAGTCATATTTCGTGGGCATTGATTTTCTTTGTTTAGGACCAAGAATATTTTTAGTTAAAAAAAAAAGAGAAAAAAATTTGGACCCCACCCCAATCTTATTTTTAACCTTTCCCCATACATAGAAATATTTTTAGTTAAGAAAAGAAAAAAAAAAAAATTTTTTACCCCCCCCCCCCTTCAAAATTTTATAGAAAGAAAAAAATATTTTACCCTCTCTATACATAGTAATATTTTCAGTTAGTAAAAGAAAAAGAAGAAAAAAATTCTTTTACCCTCCCCCCCCCCCCCCAATTTTTTTTTTACCCTTCCCATACATAGAAATATTTTCAGTTATAAAAAAAAAGAAGAAAAAAAATGGGGGGGGGGGGGGCAATTTTTTTTTTTTTGACCCTCCTCCATGAATACTAATATTTTCAGTTAGAAAAAGAAAAAAAAAAAAAAATTTCATATTACAGATGATCTTCATTTTTCGTTTGTTATATACGTACTGATTTCACAAAAATATAGTTTTGTTACTAAATAAAATTGTTTTTCCAATTGAAATTGATGTAAGATTTGAAGTTCAGATATCACCAGAACCCACCACACTCTTCTATCTTATCTCAATTTTTGGGGGGGAGGGGGTAGTAAAGTTTCGCATAATAACTACTGTTTAATATCAATATAAAATATTTTCAGTTTTTTTTTACATTTTCACTTTCATCTATGAATAATCAACCAACCAACGCTTGTAGTCTTGTACTCAGTATCTCACCATGATGTAATGGTTAGCAGGTTAGTCTTAGAAATCATTTCTATTGTAAGTTTACTCTGTCTACTACGCTTGTAACTTTCTACCAGGTTAAGCTGAGCTTAATGAATATTTTTCTAAAAAAACGTTTTTCGTCTTGCATTTTTAGTTAGCAACAAAATGACAGTCGCAAAGAAAAGCTTAAAGAATTAACTGATAGCTGTTGGAGTTAAAAGTCAATTTTTTTGTGATTGACAAATGATAAAATTGTGGAGAAAACATTTTTAATCGTCTATCATGCTTATGTTTGAAATAACATTTCTGGTGGTCTGTCATGCATACGTTTGAAATAGCATTTTTGATGGTCTGGTGTGCATAAGTTATAAATAGGATTTTTGATGGTCGGTCATGCTTAAGTTTGAAATATCATTTTTTAGGTCTGTCATGCTTAAGTTTGAAAAAGCATTTTTGATCGTCTGGTGTGCATAAGTTTGAAATAGCAATTTTGATGGCTGTCATGCTTAAGTTTGAAATAGCATTTTTGATGGTCTGTCATGCTTAAGTTTTAAATAGCATTTTTGATGGTCTGTCATGCTTAAGTTTGAAATAGCATTTTTGATGGTCTTTCATGCTTAAGTTTGAAATAGCATTTTTGATGGTCTGGTGTGCATAAGTTATAAATAGGATTTTTGATGGTCAGTCATGCTTAAGTTTGAAATAGCATTTTTGATCGTCTGGTGTGCATAAGTTTGAAATAGCATTTTTGATTGTCTGTCATGCTTAAGTTTGAAAGAGCATTTTTGATCGTCTGTCATGCTTAAGTTTGAAATAGCATTTTTGATTGTCTGTCATGCTTAAGTTTGAAATAGCATTTTTGATGGTCTGGTGTGCATAAGTTATAAATAGGATTTTTGATGGTCTGTCATGTGTAAGTTTCGTGTAATTTTCTTAGTAAACGTACAAATTGAATGGACAAATCTAAAATCCAATCATCTCTGAGGCTTTGTCCATCAATTGGTTGGTCTGCCACACTTAAAATAGCATTTTCGTTGGTCTGTTACACATAAGTTTCACATAACATGTTCTTTGGTCTGTCATGCTTACCTTTAAATGGAATTGCGTTGCGTTCGTCTGTCACAGGTAAGTTTCAAATAACGTTTTCATTGCTAAAACTATAGATTGAATAGCCGCATCTTAAAACTGGACTCCTTCTTTTGTTATTACTGTTTGGATTATTGAAGATTGTCAAGGACTTCAAATCAACAAAAACAGAGGTTCTCAAGTGTTTTTGTTTTTTTTTCTTTTGTCAGAAAGGTCAAAGGTTGAATTGATTCAGAGCCTCCGCTTTTAAAAAGATACATTAAAAAGTGGTGTTTGCGTCTTTGCCTGGTGGGCAGATTTCAGTAAACAACATGACCGTCTCTCTCGCTCTCTCATTTTTTTTCCTCTAGATTTTAAAAATAAAAGTTCATATGCCTACAAAATGTGGGAATATAAAAATTTATTGGTAATAAATATTTGGCATATGTCTTATATATCAAGTAAAGTCAGATTTTCCCCTATTTCAATGACCGGTATAGCTCCGTAAATGAAAACTACAGATAGAATTCTGTTTTTGTATGTGTTTTAGTAGCTTATTGGTACAAGCTTCCAGAAAAAAGAAATTTAGTTTTGTTCAATTTCACCGATTTTTATACTTAATCAACTCAGCCGGTTTCTCTTTGCTTTGTAATTTTAGTGCAGTAGGAGAAGTGACATTACTATCAAGGAAGGGGTTATTCAGAACATCCGGTAAAAATCTAATTGGTGTCACTTTTTCGTATTACACCATCTCTCGGCTGAGTTCATATTAATCACTGCGGCTTTCAGCAAATAAGAGACTAATAAAAACAAACTTTCCAACATTACAAATAATGTAAAAAAACTGCACAAAATACTTCGTTTTATACCAAAACTTACGCACTATTTTTCGTTTTCGTTTGTAATGTAAGCATGCTTTGGTTTTCTGATTTACTTAATAAAAGAGGGTCATGCTCTGGTATTTCTGTTCAAGTGTAAATTGGGTGAGGAACTTTGCAACATAGCGAGAATTTTTATTAGCAATGGTTATCCTGAAAAGGTGGTTGATCAAGGTATTCAACACAAGGTATCTACCTTCAATACTCATCAGTGTAGCTAGATGCAGTGAGCGCATTAATACTGAGATTCGATCTCTGGACATCAGTCACTACTGATCGTGACAATCCAATTCTCTAGCCTCTGAGCTAACAAGCCTGCTGCTGTTAGTTGACGAAATATATATATATATATATATGTATATGTATATATATATATACATACATCGCTTTTAAATAAAGTTTGTACTCATTTGTTTTTTGTTTTTTTAGATATTGCTACGCCCTAGTGGATCCAATTTCTTTTTACGGAAGAATTTTGCTTTATGCTTAAGAGGAAGCCATCATTTCCTCCACCATATACGTTATGATTGCATGGTTTATTTTCTTTCGAGGATTTATTTTTTTCAATTTCTGAGATAGAGGATAAATAAGATAATAATGAATAAGATAATAATGAATAAGATAATAATAAATAAGATAATAATAAATGAGATAATAATGAATAAGATAATAATGAATGAGATAATAATGAATAAGATAATAATGAATGAGATAATAATGAATGAGATAATAATGAATGAGATAATAATGAATGAGATAATAATGAATAAGATAATAATGAATAAGATAATAATGAATGAGATAATAATGAATGAGATAATAATGAATGAGATAATAATGAATGAGATAATAATGAATGAGATAATAATGAATGAGATAATAATTGTGTTCGAAGATTTTAACTCATAAAAGTCATCATCAAGGTACAAAACTTTGCAAACCTGAAAACACATAGGACTGGTACTTATCACCATATTTATTTTTTAGCACTAAGTGTGTTACGACCTAACTGCGGGATGATCGATAAGGATTAGCAACCAGATCGTTACACATATATTTAATTTATTTAATGTCCTTTGGCACGTTGATCATCTTTGGTTAATCGTCGAATGTCGGATTAACCGGTGAAATTCGTCTTAGAGGAATTGAGATAACAAAGCAATAAATGACGAACACAGACACGAGTGAAATTAAAAGTCAATAAAGATTTTTATAAACAAATAGAAGAAGATGACACTACGAGAAAGAGTGAGGGAGACAGACGTGTATTTTGGAGAGTGTGTGCAGATGTATGCAACATGAAATTTCAGTCAAAATATGTTTATATTTGTATAAGAAAGATACTGGCAAGAGATAGGCCAATACTTAGCTGTTTGTCCGAAGTATAATACGGATCAAAAGTCCATGCACATACAATATAAATGATGACACGAAAATCAATAATCTCCTTGAACAGTAATCCTTGGGAATAAGAATGTTCTAGGTTCAACCGACGATACGATTGTCCTTTAAGTTCCGGGAATCGTAATCCTTGGGAGTAATAATGTTCTGGATTGAACCGACGATACGATTGTCCTTTTCTCTGTTTTATTTACACAACCGTTCCGTCTGCCGTTTTCGCCCTCTTTCACGTATATCTTAAATTCATCTCGTGTGTTTTGTTTTTCGCGCCCTTGCGACATTCGCTGTCTGTTCCGTTTCCGGTCGTCCACGCCGCCTGTTCTTCATAACCTCTCTTCCCCCTTCTCCAGTCAGGCGGCTGCTTGAATCGCACGACAAAATCTTAGAGAGATAGACAGAGACATAGAGAGAGAGTAAGCGCTTAGCTTGATTCCGACAGTCATTAAAGAGAAAGAGAGATAGATAGAGATATAGAGAGCGTAAGTGTTCGCCTTGCTTTGAGAATTATTTATCACAACCCCCCCCCTTAAAAGAAGAAAACTTCTTTCTTTTAAATGATGTTTTCGAATCTTGCATGACTGAGTCACAGGCGAGATAACGCGTCTGCTACGATGTTCTTTCGACCGGCGATGTGCTTTATATCTAGGTTAAATTCTTGTGCCAAGAGGCACCACGACAACAACCTTCTATTATTGTTTTTCATGCGATGCAGAAACTGCAATGGATCATGGTCTGTATATACGATTGTTGAATCCGCTGACGCGGTCAGGTATATCTCAAAGTGCTTTAGACTGTCGATTAGAGCTAATGCTTCTTTCTCAATCGTTGAATATTTCTTCCGGTGAACATTGAATTTTCTTGAGTGATAACTGACTGGATGTAATTCTCCATCGTCATCCTCTTGTAACAACACTGATTCTAATCCGTTATCGCTAGCGTCGGTAGCTAGTGAAAAAGGATTTGTTGAAATTCGGCGCTTGCAGCACTGGTCCTGTACTTAGCTTCATCTTTATATTAGAGAAGGCTTCTCAGCAGTCGTCTGTCCACACGAATTTCCTTCTCTTCTTGAGTAATTCCGTTAATGGGTTAGCAAGATCGGAGAAGTTCGGGCAGAACCTTCTGTAATAACCTGCTAGACCTAGAAATCTCCTGATATCCTTTACGCTCTTCGGTTCAGGGTAATTCATTATTTTGCTAATCTTTGCCTCCTGGGGTGATACTTTCCCGTATCCTAGTGCATGTCCTAAATATTGCACTGTGGCCTTCCCAAATTCACTTTTTGTGAGATTAACTGTTAGATTTGCCTGTTGTAACCTGTGAAAAACTTCTCTTATTTTGTCCACATGGGCCTCCCATGTATCACTATAGATCACAATGTCGTCTATATAGGTGTCTACGCCTTTTACGCCTCTCAAACACTTGTCCATCATTCTGACGAAGGTTGCTTGGGAATTTTTAAGTCCAAAGGGCATGACGTGATTTTGGAAGCTGCCCTCCGGCGTAACAAAAGCTGAGGTTGCTTTGGCCGCCTCGGATAAAGGTACCGCCCAATATCCTTTGAGTAAGTCACATTTCGTTAGATACTTAGCATTTCCAATCCTGTCTATACAGTCATCCATTCTGGGTATGGGATAAGCATCTGTAGCCGTTATTCAATTCACCTTTCTGTAATCGGTGCAGAATCGTATCGATCCATCTGGCTTGTCTACAAGAACGCATGGAGATGCCCAAGCACTATAGCTGGGTTCTATGAGATTATTCTGTAGCATGTAGTCTGTCTCTGCTTTCATCAGCTTAGCTTTATTCGGATTCATCCGGTAAGGGTGTTGCTTGATTGGTTTTGCATCTCCTACATCGATTTCGTGTACTGCTATTTTCGATTTGCTAGGCACGTCTCCGAATAAGCATCTGAAACTTTCGATGAGCTTCGATAGCTCCTCCCATTCTGTTGTGCCAAGTGATTCAATTTCTCCCCTAGCTTCTCTAAGATTGCCGAATTCTGGAGTTTAGGTGATTTTTCTTGGAGCACGTCGTAATAACTATGATTATCACATGTCTCACTTTCGCTTAACTCCGGCTCCCATGCGGCTATTTTTGTCGTTTCTGCATTTCTGCTTTGATAAGACTTCAGCATGTTTATGTGGCATTTACGAGTTTTCCTTCCTCTTTCCGGCGTTCCGATGATATAGTTCAGGTCACTGACCTTCCTTATAACTTTATAAGGTCCTTGGAACTTAGATTTGAGCGGGTGGGTGTTCATTGGTAATAGAAGAAGTACTTCGTTCCCCACTTCGAATTCCCGTTGGATCGTCTTTTTGTCATATCTTAACTTCATTTTGGCTTGGGTGTCCTCTAAATGTTCCCTCGCCAAGTCGTTTGCTTCTTGTATCCGTTTTCTAATCTTCTGGACGTATTCCGACAAATTTGGTTGTCTTGAAGTGTCCACCAGCCATTTTTCTTTTATTGGTTTTATATGACACGAAAATCAATAATCTCCTTGAACAGTAATCCTTGGGAATAAGAATAAGATGGATTCAATCCCCGATACGATTGTCCTTTAAGTTCCTGGAATCGTAATCCTTGGGAGTAATAATGTTCTGGATTCAACCAGCGATACGATTGTCCTTTTCTCTGTTTTATTTACACAACCGTTCCGTCTGCCGTTTTCGCCCTCTCTCACGTATATCTTAAATTCATCTTGTGTGTTTTGTTTTTCGCACCCTTGCGACATTCGCTGTCTGTTCCGTTTCCGGTCGCCGACATCGCCTGTTCTTCATAACCTCTCTTTCCCCTTCCCCAGTCAAGCGGCTTCTTGAATCGCACAACAAAATCTTAAAGAGAGAGATAGACAGAGACATAGAGAGAGAGTAAGCGCTTCGCTTGACTCCGACAGTCATTAAAGAGAAAGAGAGATAGATAGAGATATAGAGAGCATAAGTTTTCACCTTGCTTTGAGAATTATTAATCACAAGTGGAATGGGTAACCTATATTACATCTGTGACAGGACACTAGTCTGTCATCTTCTTTATTCTCAGCTAGGCATGTACCCATTTATACAACTGGTTTGAGTGTTTGCTTGCTCATAAATCATTTATGACAGGTTTTGTGTTTTAGTATTTTATGATCTGATTCGTCGTCTGTGATCATCTCAATGCCTGTTTCACCCACAGCCGTCAACGTTTCTGCAACAACGCTTGAGGGTCCTGCAGCCTTACCCTTCTTCATCTTAGTCATAGCTTCCTGTACCATTATTTCTCAATTTTTATAGCTGAACAAGATACTGCTAGATTTTCTTGGTTCCATGAAAACTCAGTATTCAACAATCTCTCATAATAACATTTCCAAGCATCCCTCTTGTCTTGTTAATTGCAAGAGTTAGGATTGGATGGAGTAAGTTCAGCGAACTTCTGCCAACCAGCAGAGCATCACCACTGTTAACCAAGGAAAGAGTCCGTCAGGCATGTGTGAACAGTGTGATGAACCTGGCCAGTGAGGGTTGAGGACATGCACTGCATGGAGAGAAATGATATGAGAATGATACTATGGATGTGTAATGTGGGTCTCAAAAACAGTCTTAGATCTGATGACCTCAAAGTAAGATTAAATCTGGACAGTGTAGGAAGATGTGTGCATAACAGAAGACTTTGATGGTATGGCTACGTTGAAAGAACGGATGAGAGTTTGTAGGTTAATAGATGTAGAACAATTGAGATAGCAGTGTCAGTTGGAATGAGTAGACCAAAGAATACATGAGAGAACATGAGACGAATGGATTTGAAAGAGGGATTAATAAAGACCTGGCAAGAGATAGGTTATTTTGGAAATCAATTTCTAAAAGCCGTCCAACACATGCGAGCATGTAAAACAGATGTTAACGGAATATGATGATGATATTAACTACTTCTCTAACAACGTTCTTTCTTTATTTATTTTTTTTTTTTTGAGAAAACGTTTCATTTTCTGACAAATTTAAAAATAAAAACAGAAGAACCGAATGATTGGAAAAGTGGTGTGTTAATGCTTTCTTGCAATGCCATCAGGTTGATGAGTCACTCATTTCTTGCTGAGAAATGTCCAGAAATGCTGAGAAGTTATGTATAAACTCGTCTGAGGTTGTTTTTGAAATTGTTTTGGATAAGTTTACTTGTTCCATTTTGCGAAAGACAAATTAGGTGAAGATAAGTTCACTCATCTTTTCCGGTAATGGGTGAAGTCAGCCGTATATGTGAGATGCCATAAAACAAATTTAAAAACAACAATTAATAAATCGTTTACAGTAGGTATTGTGTTTCAGCATTAGATAATGCAATAAGAACTCGTCTACCTATCACCACCGTAAAGAACTTTCCTTTCTTCCTCTGTGTACCTAAAACCAAACAGAATTACTTTCCAAGAACTTCCCATTTTTAGAAAACATTGTCACTGGACAGCTTCCCTGCAGGCTACAACATGGTCCTCATCAAGTCCAATGTCAACAAATCCTTGTTGAAAACCATCCTCTTAAGTAATAAAATGTTGTCCATTCCATTCATTGTTTTCAATCCTCTCATAGTATTGTTATCCAGTATTAACAAAATAACATCAGACACGAAAAATACCAATTAACTTGAATAAGAAAGGTAATTATCTTGTCACCAAGCAGACAATTTGAAAAAAATTCTCTTCAAAAGAATGACCCAAATAATATCTTCCTTCCCACCCCAAAAAAGCATACCAAAATCTGAAAATCAAACAAACCGATCATACATCAAGAATAGTTAAATCCTATATGCTAAAAACAAAAAAAAACAACTCCCCAAAGAAGAAATATTGCAAAAACTGTCTGTATCTCACAAGCAAAAGAAAGAAAAAAATTTGACCTGAGATGACCTTATAATGGTTGAAAGGTCGTTAAACACCAACAAAAAAACAAACATAGTATTGTTCATCATAACTGACAATCTCATTAACCCTTATCCTCGAATGGTTTGTGGCCTTGGTAATTAGTGGCTTATTAGTATTAAAAAAAGTGTTAGTATGCCATAAAAGACCAATCACTGAATCATTTACAGTAGGCATTAATGAATAACCCCAAAACAGATAAACATAATAATAATAATGCAGTCACCCATCTTAGTACTAACTAGATTCGATGTTGCTTAACTTTAGTCATCCAATGAGACTTAATGTTTCAACCTGATTTAGCCAAAACCAGTTTGATATAGAATAAAACAAAAAGCGAGAAAAAAAAAACCACTTTGATTTATTCTGTTTATTATTGGTTCGCCAAGTTTTTTTGTTGAGCGACTTCAGTGTCTGTTCGTAGACATTGTCCTTTGTTGACATTTCCCTGTGCCCCCAAGGATTGAAGCGAACACTGCGATGTTCCTGCTGCTTCCGTCTTGCCATTGAGAATCACAGCGAAGTGAGATCTTCAACGGCTGCAGTTTTCCAAGAACCCATTGATCTCTTAGCGTGAACGTCTTGTCAATACATTTCTGTTTTATCTCGATTACGTAAGTAGCTATGTGCTTAGATTCTCAGCAAAACTTTTGTTATCTTTTACGTTGGATAACTTTATAAGACAAAAGCATGAAAAGTTTGTTATGCTTATCTTAAAACAACATCGCGATTTATCAGCTAGTTCGTCTACAATTGTTCTCAGCAGCTTGTGTTTAGAATGTTATTTTAAGGGAAGCATTATAAAGGAGTCTATTTTTCCCCCCTCTACTTTTGTGAATCATATATTTTGAACAAGAAGCTATATAAAACAAGCTGCACGTGCGTGGTCCCCCTCTATATGTGACTCGATGTGGCGAGTGTAAAATGCAATAAATTTGGACAATTTGGGGCATTTTTGACCCCCTGGGGGCGTGAACCAGAATTTTTTAGGTCAAGGATGCTCATTTTATATCCAGAACAATTGCCTCTACATTTTGGCCAAGTTTCAGAAAAATTGAATGGATGGATCAAACGTTATGGGAGAAAAGGGTCATTTTTTACCATTTTGGGGGCGCGAACCAGATTTTTTCCAAGGTCAGCGATACTTATTTTCTATTAGGAACAATTGCCTCCACATTTTGGCCAAGTTTAAGAGAAATTGAATGGATGGATGACATTTTTTGCCATTTGGGGGCCTTTTGACCCCCTGGGGTGGGGGGTTGCTAACCATATTTTTTTTCAAAAATCGGAGAATGTCACTTTCTAACCTGACCAAAGTTACAACTTCATGCAAAATTTAAGAGAAATTCAATGGATGGTTGTGGAGAAAAATCCGGACGGACGGACGGACGGACATGCCTCACAACATAAGTCCCCCGTTTCATCAGTGATTTATAGCAAATATTGGCCCATGTTGTTGAAAACAAAAAAAATTATTTTCAATCGATTTCATCAAATTTATATTTAATCCTGATCAATATTTTATATTTGTAGGCAGAGAAGTTATTAACCTCACAGTCAGAAGTTTTAATACTTCGACCTGAATTATTGGGTACTAATTTAATAACAGATATTTCTTTCGATATTAATCTGTGAAAAAGAGGGAAAAGAAGTCTTCATTGATCCTTTTCACTTTCTTTCTCTCCTTTCTTTTGTTGCCTTTGTCTGACCAATATTCAACTGTAAAGAGAGAGAGAGAAAGAAAGAAAGAAAAGACAAAAAAACACAGTCTGGTTTATATATTTAATAGTGTCACCCACTTATACTAGCTCTCGCGGGTCAGTCGGTTACTGCATGGTACATAGAGACAGAGGTTGTAGGTTCGAACCTCATCTGGGTCATAATTATTTTTTCTCTGATTTTCTCCCAAAATGAACTTAGACATTTCAAATTGCAATATAAAGCAGATTATTTACTTTTACTTTTTTTTTTTGTAATCTACGTAATTTATGGAAATTAGGACCCTGGCAATGCCGGGTAGACCTTCTAGTTGGATATAATATTAAAATTAGAAGACGTACAATGAAAAGTGGATAAACTAATAAAAAATATCAATTATAAAAACAGGTAAAGACTCCTTAAGTTTGACTACTTTACTAGAGAGAAGAATATATATATCTCAGGAAAAGGCAGGCTGAGGAAGACTTGGAGTTATTCAGTCAAAAATAACCACAAACAATTGCGCATCAAAACAAACGTTAATGATAGAATTTTATGGAGAAAATCACTTTGTATCATCATGGCCAATGTGTACCGCACAACTAAATGTGGAAACGGTCACGCTAATCGACGATGAAGAAGAATTACCTAATCAAGTTTAAAATAGTATAAGTGTCTAAAATAAATCTCTGGAAAGGTAAATTTAAAAAATGCAGGTTGTTTTACTGTTATAATTTGAGAGTATCTATATAATAATACGCTCCGGCAATTTCATGTCATGTGGGTAAAACAGACGCGCACATATCCGAGCAATGGCTGAATCCTTAGTAAGTAACCTCCAGACTGTAGTGGAATAGGGTCATAAATGGATGGTAACATTAATGCTGCTAAAACAAAGCTCCTTTCCTTCAACAACTACAAGAAATATCTTCAACCATCTATTGCCATGGCAAATAACACCCTATCTGAGAGTCCAACGTTAAAACTCCTCGACCTAACATCCCCTTTTTACCCCCTTTGGATAAAACTAAATATAGCCCACATTACGACCCCTTGCACATAAAAGCTGTGTTCCAAAATTCAGAATGATCGGTTAGTTTAAGAGTGAATCCTGTACATACAAATATATACACATACCTCACTCTATATGAATAAATATATTGCTAGCTACAGAATATCTGGCAATGTCTTCTCAACCATCAAATTCTTTCTCTCTGATAGGTTTATAAAAGTAGTTGTTGATGGGCATAAGTCTGAAGCACATAGTATCAACAGTGGCGTGCCTCAAGAATCCAAACCTCTTCCCAAATGTGATTAATCATCTTCCAAATCACTTGTGTGGTGACGTCATTGAAAGAATAAATTACATCATAGGGTTTCAAGGTCAAAATCAAGAAAGGCAGACTGGCCGGCATACAGTTGTGTATTGCCACCTAAAATAAATTAGAATATTTCGTAATATATTTACAGAAATTATTTTATAGATTTCACATGATAATGTAATTTTAAAAAGACTGTTAACATTATTATAAGTTTTCAGGCGAATACTAAAAAGAGTGAAAAAAAGACAGAAATGAATTTATTTGATTAAATTATGTGTGTGTCTTGCAACTTTTCACTAAGAATTATTTTCAAGACTTGCATATCAGCGACAAACAAAAGTGCCTCACTTGACAAAGATAAGTTCAAAATCGGTGTCATTTCTCCTGACCAGAATTGGTAACATTGAAAATCTAATTTTCTGACGATATAAATTGCATGAAGTATTGAAAATGTCTAAGATTGTATAACCGATTGGTTGTCTTGCACATAGCTATCTCTACCTTCGACCGAAGTGGACCCAAGTCTGCCAGACTGGATGGTTTCACTAGCACTTTGGAGGCCTACTTATTTTTTTTTTCTTATCTCTTACTTACAATGTTGTCGTAAAAACATCTTTTTAACGTTATTGCACATGTGCATTAATCTGACCGAAACTTAAATTCCGTCAAACTTCCACTTTTTAAAAAGTTGCTTTCAGCAATTTTAATATTTAATCTTGATCGATATTTTATTCTTTTCATTAATCATGAATAAAGGATTACTTACCTTTAGTTACATCTACTAAGCCTGCCACCCATAACACCAGGAAAAAATTTAATAATATAACGTTTTTCTCTCTCTCTCTCATATATATATATATATATATATATATATATATATATATATATATATATATATATGTATCATTTCATTGGCTATTAGTCTTCCTTTCCTCTGACCTACATTCGACTCTATAAGAAAGTAAACGAAAAGAAAAAAACGGCAGCGTCAGGATTTCATACTTGCAACTATGAATAAATTGGTTATCATGCCATACTTAAAGATTAGGATATTTTAAGTAGGATAGTACCCTAGAGTAAATGTGGTATTTTATTGACTAATGATTCTAGCTAAGAGTGGGATAGACAGAATAGAATAGACAAAGGATGACCAACGACCCCCATTTTTTCCACTCTTGTGATGGCCTTGCGCCTAAGTTGTTTAAAATTTAAATTTTATTTTTATATTTTTTGTCAGTTCAAACCTTTAGTTTTACTTTTATTTTTTCTGTAATCTGGGTCAATTGGTTAGCATGCAGTACTTAGAGACAGAGGTTGTAAGTTCAAGCCTCACGATGGCGTAAATATTTTCATTCTGATTTTGTCTTTAAATAAATATGAACATTTCAAATTACAACATTAAGCAGATTGTTCAATTTTACTTTGATTTTTTTCTGTAATTTATGGAAGTTGCCCCCCCCCCTCCCCGACAATGCTGGGTAGCTCTGCTAGTTAAATATATAATTTATTGAGGAAAAATTGCTGAAAATTACATCAAAATTGAATAATTCTCTGATTTATGGTGATTGAAAGAAATTAAAACATTGGTTTACAAAGAGTAGCCTTCTAATTAAGGGCCCTATGTCATAGATTTGGGGCGGGCCTATAAGCCCCTATCACCGGCTTACTTACGATTATTTCACTTTCACCAATTTTCTGAACGTCTGACCATATCTTTTTACCTTGTGAGGCAAACACGTATATAAATTAGATAGTAAAATAATAAGTCTCTTTACTTCTATATAAGAATAATAAATAATAATAATAATAATACTTCTATATAAGAATAATAAATAATAATACTTCTATATAAGAATAATAAGGATAATATAGACGTAAAGTCTTAACAGATATATCAAAGTTTATGAATGTTCGAATGAAATCAAAGTAGAATAAATAGTGGTAGTGTGTGTGTGACTCAACAGATCACAACTACAACTAGTTGTTATTTATATATGTATATATATATATATGTATGTATGTGTATGTATATATATATGTATGTATGTGTATGTATATATATATGTATGTATGTGTATGTATATATATATGTATGTATGTGTATGTATATGTGTGTATGTATGTATATATGTGTATGTATGTATATATGTATGTGTATATATATATATTTATATATGTATGTATGTGTATGTATGTATATATATATATTTATATATGTATGTGTATGTATGTATATATATATATTTATATATGTATGTGTATGTATGTATATATATATATTTATATATGTATGTGTATGTATGTATATATATATATTTATATATGTATGTGTATGTATATATATATTTATGTACGTGTATATATATTTATATATGTATATATATATATATGTATGTATATATATGTGTATGTATATATATATATGTATGTGTATGTATATATATATATGTATGTGTATATGTATGTATATATATATATGCATGTATGTATATATATAAGTATATATGTGTATGTATGTGTGTATATGTATGCATATATGTATGTGTGTATATGTATGCATATATATGTATATGTATGTATGTATGTATATATATGTATCTATGTACATGTATGTATATATGTATATATGTATATGTATGTATATATATGTGCATATATATATACATATATGTATTGTATAGTTAAGCAGCAATCAATATTTAGATTTCAACAAGGATCAACATAAAATGCCTACCGTTCCGTAATCCTCTTCGCATTTCACCACGAGGCAAAAATCTGTGTTTGTCTACTTGAACATCACCCATAAGCTAAATGCTTATATGATAAGATACCTATGACAAATCTTTAACATCCACTGGTGCCCACGTGTTTCTAACAAAAGAAAAACTTGAAAAGTACATACGACCTACTAATTCAGTTAATCTGAGATGGGCAGACCATGTGAACAGACTTGGCAATGACCTTCTGCCTTAACAGATACTGTTCTTTCAACTAAAGGAAACTGTCTACAATATGGGATGACCCAAGTTTAGATACTAGGGAACCACAGCATCATATTCGGTTTGACGGCTGTTTTACATGCTGGCATGTGTTAGACAGCTTTAAGAAAGTAACTACCAAACGAACCTATCTCTGGACAGGTCTTTATTTATCCTGCTTTCTCTCAAATCCATCTTTATCACTTCCTCCCATGTTTTCTTTGGCCTTCCCCCATTCAACATAGCCATACCACCAAAGTCTCCTGTTCTGCACACATCTCTCTATACTGTCCAGATTCAATCTTCTTCTGAGATCATCAGATCTAAGCCTGTCTTTTAAGACCCACATTACGCAACCACCGTATTGTTCTCTTATCAGTTCTCTCCATAAAACACATGTCCTTAACCCTCACTGCCCAGATTTCAAGAGAAACTTTAATTTAATAGAAATCCTACAACTTGACTCATCTAGGAAATCTAATTTGAAGGAAATTATAATCAGACATGATGAACAGCAATTAATATTACTAGTATAGACTAGCCAGACAGGTGGAAATTCCACAGTTGCTTCCCTATCGTCTTCTCTTTCTTCTCACCATAAAATTACTTATCAGCTGAATATCTTATTAAAATAAAAGGACCGTTTTAATTCATGTATTTATTGTAACAATTTAAATCATTTTATTTATTGTTCGGTTACAGCGAATGGCTAGAGAGAGCTGTGGAGCATACATAGGAGTTGACGGAAGTTTATCTCTCGAATTTGCTAGCCAACCGCTTTCTGTCGATCCAAAATCGAGCCAGTTAATATAACATTTTTGGACACCCACACATCCTCAACTGTCACGCCCATTTCAGGACGTAGCCACATCCCTTCTGGCATATCACCTGTGTAGCTTCCAGCTGTGTGTTTTTTAGTGAATGGATGTATTTTTGCAGGTGTTTCTGTAGCAACAGCCGGATGTTATTCTTCCAGCCAGGTGTTATCAGTCAACCATCTGCATGAATCCCTGTCATTACCCCAAAGATGGATATTCAACACTTTTTTCTTAAATTAGAATGTCATTTTACTATTTAGCAATTATTCTATGTAAGGGAAGGTGAAGCACTCTTTAGCCTTCGTAGGCAATCACCTAGAGATGGTGTCTTGATAAAAGAACTGGTCCCTAACACTTCACTGGGTTGGCGTCAGGATGGGCATCTGGCCTATAAAAATCTTGCTTAAACTAAGGAAATGACTTCCAAAAAAAATATATTTTATTTCAGAATATGTAATCGTTGTGATCTTCGAGGACCGATAATAATTAAGACAACGCGGTGGTATGTTTACAAAAGTACAGAATGGTATGTTACAGAAAGTTTGCGTCCGATACAGTGAATATGCCTGCCACGACATTTCGTCGTTACTCTTTTCATAGTCTGTGGAAGAGTCCATCTACTCCTTAAATAGGGTAGATTACCATCACACCATAACAGTAGTTTAAATAATGACCTGGCAGAGATATGTTAGTTTGGAAGTCAATTTCTAAAAGCCGTCCAACACATGTCAACATGTAAAATGGACATTAAACTGAATATGATGATGATGTATATGTAAAAAACAAAAAGTGTATCTTTTTATGCTTTGTCCATCCAATGCAGACCTACAACCCATAACAATTATAAATCATTGTATCAGGTCTACGTTTTAATTTTATATTTATATTTTATTTCAACCAAGAGTTTTTATTTTTTTTCCCTTCTAATCACCTCCCTCTCCTCTTGCTTATCCCGCCACCCACTCGTCCATCGTGCATTTGTCCCCCCCCCCCCAACTATTTGCCTCCTACTCTTTTCCTGCTTTATATCTCCACCTTCTCTTCTCCTCACATACTCAATCTACTATATACTACCACATTTCCCCCCACCCCCTCTTACATAAGCTCCCCTCCTTGGATTACCTTCCACACTTCACTGTATAAAATGTTGAGTTTTGTTTAATAAAGCTTATTTACATCAAATGAATATGGTCGAATGAATCGACTGAAATATCCTGGTTCAGCTTTAATGATGTGTTCGTATTTTTATTAGTTTGTTTCATGCTTATCCACTATTCTATAAGCTAATTTTAAGTAGAAGACAGCACATTATATTGATTCTAAATATTTGATCAGATTTTGTTCATTCTAATACTCTTTAACGAAAACTTAATTCCACAAAATAAAAATGCTCATGACTTCAGTTGTGTCATCTCTTTATTTTCACACACCTTTTACCATATGAATATGTTTCTGATTGCTTTAAAGTAGTTGAGGTCTGGTTTCTTGTACTTATTAAGCT
This sequence comes from Sepiola atlantica, assembly GCA_963556195.1. Classification (NCBI taxonomy): domain Eukaryota; kingdom Metazoa; phylum Mollusca; class Cephalopoda; order Sepiida; family Sepiolidae; genus Sepiola; species Sepiola atlantica. The sequence continues at coordinate 64,822,230 of OY744532.1, read as the reverse complement.
CGCAAGTGTCTTATTAGTATGAACCCTACGTTGAAAGAATACTGCAACTAATCTCTTATACTAAAGTTAAGTAAATCAACGTTTGATTCCCTAAGGGTTTTTCCTATGTATTTTAATCACACAAAATACATGCTAAAATATTCCTTAATTTGGGGATTGAGTTATGTTTGAACAAAACTTCCACTTTTATTGTTCGAATTAGCCATAATTTGCAAATAACTCTTCAAGTTACCCATCTCTTACTACCTTTCTATCACTTTTACCCTCTCTCATTGTATGTTGTTTGACCCTCCCCTCCCCCTGCTCTTATTTTAAACAGTATCTATTACTCTTGCTTCATTCGCTCTCGCTCTCTCTCTCTTTATCAACAGTCGAATGTAATAAACAAAGGAAAAAATAAAAAGATTAGAATAGTCTATTATAAGCAAACGAGGAAATCAGAACAAGTAGTAATACTATTTAACCAGTAGCTGAAGAGATAGATAGACCAGAAACAGACTCATTTTTGATTTTGTCTTTTTCTTCTAAAAACTTAACTGGCTTTGCAAACTCACTTTTTTCTGATTCAAACAATTGATCCTGGACTCAATTTTCTAGTGTAAACATACACACACACACACACACACACACACATATATATATATATATATATATTTTCTGACAACGTTTGTTGAATACTCTCGATAAGTCTGTGCTCTCTTTGTTTAGGCATAATTCCCTTTGTAGGTTAAAATAATTTAATATTTACGTAAATTATATATATAGATATATATATTTTATATGTGCATAAAAGTAATCCATGAACACGTGTTTCTGCCTCACAGACGTCATTAGCATGGCTAACTTAGACAAGGATCGAACCTTCGATATTGATGTCTATAGTTCAGCGTTTTACCATTGAACCAAGACTCCCTGTCTAGGAATATATATATTTTTATCACCTAAATATTTAATGTATTTTTATGTAATTTTATGCAACCATCAATAAAAATACATTATATATATATTTCTGTTCGAGATGAATTTTAGTGAGACCCTCTTTTATTTTAAACAATATATATATATATATATATATATATATATATATTTTAAATCTTGAATAATTAGCCAATTAGTTCCTTTTTTTTTTTAGAAAGCCATGCTGACTCTGGACGAACAATGTCCTTATTTCATTATTGAAACCTCCGTTATAATCTACTTGAGCTTAAAATAGTTATTGCTATAAGTTGTCATTGTTCTGCTTAAATCTGGATTAACGAAACGGGTTAATCCATGTTTTGGATTAGCAAGATCCGCATAGCCGGCAGCAGTGTTGACTGAGAGCAGATTTATCCTGGGGTTTCTTTCTTTTAACTGTTGACGTCGGCTATGAAATTATTTCGAAAGTTACATGCTCTTCTGATTCTCTCTTCTAGTGACAATTCAATCCTTATTCTGGAGCTGTGGTGGCTTATTGATTATTGGATAACCAGAATTGATCTTTATATATATAAAGAGTTTAACTGTGCAAACAACTTGTTTTCATTGGTGAAGTGTTTGAAGTTTACTTAATCTATCTGCTGAAACGTCATTATGTCTGTAGATCAAAAGAATATTGGGTATGTGACCATATTTATAAGATGATGTACTTAAATTATTTACAGGTGTCAGACTATTGTCTTCCTGGTTCTTAGGTTCATAACGTTTTGGGTTTTTTTTCGTTGTGATCTCTGATGGCATAATCACATTGATACACCGGTTCCCATTAGATCACTGAAGTTTTTAAAAAGTTTTTTTTAATGTATTTCACTCCAAACAAGGCAGGCCGCCACTGTAGACGTAAGGGGTTACTGAGAATTAGGGTGTAGGTTTTGGAGGTCATCCTAAGTTGGGAGCTGTGTAGTGAGATGTCTGTTTACATTAGGTTTAAACCTCTGCATGTCGGTACAGTCGGAGAAACAGGGAACAGGGAGGGAGTTCCAGAGGCCGGCAGCACGAGAAAAGTTAAGGGACGTTGAGCCTGGTCAGTACCAGATAAGTGACCATTTGGGAATACTAGGCGCTGTATGTCCTCTCCCCTGAGCAGGATATAGATGGTGACCACATGTGAATTTGTTATTCCCTAGAAACTTTCTCTTTCGGTGGAATACGAGAGCGAATACCACACCAGGTGTTACCGAATGTGTACTCTCGACCGTTTCCTATAGTTTGTACCTTTCCAATGTAATGTGTAATGTAATGTGTAATCAGAGCAGTCTATCCTAGTGGATTAAAAACAGGGTTTCCGTCAAAAGGCCGGAGAGTACAATGATGAAAACATTGTGAACATAAGCACCACGAAGATGATGGCAACAGACTTCAACATGTAAATGATTATTGCGTTTCTTAGTCTTGTTGTATATTACTTTTGAGTATATCTGAATAGCTGAGCTATTGAAGTTGTTGAGAAGTTTCGTTACCTTGGTGATACTATAGGAGCACAGGGTGGAGCAGGTGCTAGTGTGATTGTAAGAGTTAAGAGTGGATGAAGTAAGTTCAGGGAACTGTTGCTGTTACTAACCAGCAGAGCATTACCACTGTCGAGCAAGGGAAGCATCTATTAGACACAGTGTGATGATGTATGGAAATGATATGAGAATGATATGATGGATGTGTAATATGAGTCTTAAAGACAGGCTTAGATCTGATGATCTCAGAGGAAGATTAATTCTGGACACTATAGGAAGATGTGTGCAAAATGGTAGACACAAAAACGTATGGATGATAGTTCTTGGGTTAGTAGATGTAGAAAAGTTAATGGAGCAAGTTCTTTTCATAGGGGAAGACCAAGGAAAACATGGGAGGAAGTGATAAAAAATGGACGTGAGGGATAAATAAAGACCTGCTCAGAGATAGGTTACTTTGGAAGTCAAACGCATGCCAGTATGTAGGTATTTACTTTTCCAGGAGGTTAGATACCAGTTCAGATAAGATTTGAAAAACCAGCACACAAAAAGTGCACTCTAGCTTGCCAAAAATGCCTGAGCAGCCCTCTTAGCATTCTTTGATAGAGTCGTATCAGATGATTAGCAATAAACTGATCATTTCTCAAAGAGAAAGTACAGTTGAGAGGGTGGTAAAACGGACATTAAATCGACTGTGATGATGAGTATACACTTTTGAAGTTAAGTGAATATACTGGTGTTCAGGTGCAATGAGTTTTTTTTTCTTTTTTACTAAGGAGCTACCACTTATTAAGGTCAAAAGCCACTTGAAGATAAGGGTCAACGAGATGGATGGATTGTCAGTTGAATGATGAATGATATTATGAGAGGATTGAAAATGATGACTGGAATGGACAAAATTTGATTACTTACGAAGATGATTCATGAAAAGTATTTGTTGACATTGGACTTGAAGACGACCATATTGCAGTCTGCAGAGAAGCAATCTCATGGTAATGTATTCCACAGATGGGAAGTTCTTGGAAAGAAACTGTTTATGGAAATTCCGTTTCATGTTAGATACACAGAGGAATAAAAGAAGGTTCTTTGTAGTTGTGGTAGGAAGTGGAGTTTTCACTGTGAATGTCTTACAAGGAAGAAACCAGAAGTTGGAGCTCAGTCGAGCACCTTTCATAGAGTAGAGAAAGACTAGCAACGTCTCTTCAATGAGAAAGGAGCTGAAGAGAGGAGATCATCTCCCACCAGATTGCGAAGTCGCTTTTGTACTCTGTCTTTAGATTCAGCTAGCTCTATAGGGGAAAATGTTCATTTGTTAGCTTAGAGGAGATTTTAACTTGAAAGAATTGCTGCTAGAATTTCACGGAAGCTAGACCTAGTAAGGTCCTTAAAATTAAGGTCCTTAAAATTAGGGTCACTTAAACCGTTTTTTGGAGAATATTCCAATTCCAGTCAGAAGCACCCTCTAGCTCAAAAAATTGAGCTTAATTAGTTACTTAAAATATATCTTAAGTTAAAATCGTTGTCATCTTTCTTTATGATTATACCGACCTCCCTGAGAAAACAATCAATTGAAGAGCTTCACCCCTGGCCAATAAAAGAGAATATCTATAGTTCACGTTAAGGATATGTAACAGTCTTCTTTATAATCTCGGTATCAAACAGGTATTTCTCTGAATGAAGGTTTGCAACAGGATGCTTTTTAATAGGAAGATTTCTGCTTGCTGAAAATAGAATGTATATAACATAGTACTTATTTGGTAGTGTATAAAAGTCTGAAATCCGAACACCTGAAACCTTTAATAATTATTCATATGCAGGCTGAGGCATGAAGATTTCTCTTAATTTGAATGGACATAAAAAGAATAGGAAGCTGTGAAGAATGTACTGCATAATTAATTAGAGAGGAGATTGTTAATATTTGAGATGACAGATGAGTTACTTCCCTTGAATAGATATACAGGAAGTGGAGACTATTTAAGGCAGATATGCTGACTGCTTAGGGTGTGCAGCATATCGACGAGTAAATGTCTGTGGAGGCAGTAGGATATATTAACAACTATCTAGCAAAAAAAGTCTGATTATATTTCTAAAACCAGTCCATTTGACATAATGGTTAGAGTGTTCGTTATTATGCCGGATGACGGGGGTTCAATTCTTTGTCGGGTAATAACAAAAAACTAAAAAAAAATACTACTTGATGTTCGCTTGCTAAATATTCAGCATTATAAGGTGAGGATCAGGAGTAAGTAAAGTAATCCTGAGAAAGTAGTGACGCTCTGCCTTACATCTTGGTGTTGTAGCCAATAGAAAGGGAGCCTTTGGGTTTCCCTCAACTACGGTCGACTACTTTACGTTCTATAAAGTGCAATAAATTGTTTGTTTTCGAGGGTTTTAAAGATTATACAAACAAGTGGTGGGCGTTGTTGTCAAAACACTGATGTCATTCTTGGAAGTTCTCCATGACTATCCATGTCATGTCAGATTCCTATAAATCCTCAAGAGTTTGAAGACTATGTTGGAAAACCTTTTTCTTTATGTATCCCCAAAAGAAAAAGTCACAAGGGATTAAATCTCGTTACCTTGGTGGACACCCGACATCTACTTTTTAAGAAAGAAAAATGTCCAAGAAACATTTACTTCAACACACATTTTGGATGACTTATGCGCTCGATGTCTTCAGTGGTTTTGCTATGTACAGCGTGCCACCTCCTGCATCAATTCAATAACATGCATGGATACCCCAGGCACGATGGTGCGTGAAAAATCAAAGAAGACGTGGCTTGAGTGCACGTGAAGTAGTGTTGGGACGATTGATCGGAATCGGAAAAATTCAGAACATTTTGAGGAATCGGAAAAATTTTAGTCTGATTTCCGATTCCAAAAATGATTCTTTTAAAAATAAATATTTATTGATTTTAAACTACGTGTAAAACTAAAATCTATAGATCATAACAACGAATTTAGGTAAAAATGACACCGGAAGAAATGACACAAGTGGATAAATAGAAAAAATTGGCTCAAGTGAAAAATATAGATGAAAATCTCACAATGAGTTTATCAAATCACTATTTTCAATTAATTACGAGGAAAAGATTAAAGAAAAAATAGAAGGATCTAATTGTGTAATGTACCCCCCACAGTGTACTTATACTTATGCAAAAATATATGCATATATATGTTGCATGGAATTTAAAGAAAACAACTATATAATTAAATATTTAGAAATTTAAAAAGAATCAGAATCAGTAATTGTATCAGAATCAGGGAAAATATTGGAATCTTCCCATCTCTAGGATGAAGTGACTTGACTCTCTGGATCGAGTGGAGATTTCTTTTTGGAAAAGGGGTATACCTCGAAAATTAAAAAATATATATATATATATATATGGGAAGAGAAGGATGAGGTAATCCGACGTGATGGGAAAATGAAAAAGGAAAACCAAAAAACTTTCGCCCATCCACCAAAATCACAGCCCCCCCTCCCTCTCTACCCATCCTCCTTTCCCTGCATACACCCCCCCATACACAAACATTCCAACTTACTTTTCCCCTTCAATCTTGACCGCAGCCATCTGGTCAAACACCTCCCTCCCCCCTCTTCCTCCACTCCCTCTCTGCCATCCACTTTACCCCTGCTCATCCCCCACCTCTTTCTCTTACCACCAGCCACAGTAGTCCTTGCTCACCCCATCCTTCCATTTTTTCCCCACTCATTCTTTTCTACATTCATTTCTATTTCTCCAACAAATACGGACGTCCACCCAGCAGTGGCCATTATTTCATTCTATTTTTCCTCCCAATATGTCTACCCTACATGTATCTGTACTTGCATGACATTTTTTCTCTATTTTATCATCCTGATGAAGTCTTATAAATAAAGACGAAACGTTGATGTACACATAAAAAACATCCATTTTTTGGTTTTCCTTTTTCATTTTCCCATATATATATATATATATATATATGACACCATACCATACCATCCTAATTCGATAACACTATGTTAGTAAATAAATATCTAATTGAAAATTATTGAAATTCTTCAATATTGTCATTTGATCTATTTACTGTTATCTCGTACCAAATATTGTTTTATACGAAATTGCCTTGGCACCACCTTAAAAAAAATTCAACTTAAAAAAAAAAAATATGTGTCTTAAGAGGGAGGAGAAAATAATACAAGAAAGAACACAAAGATCATTTAAAAGTGATGAAATTTTTATTACCAGTTCAAGGCAGAGTCGTCTTGATTACAGGTTAAAAACTACTTCTCCTCCTTCTCATCTTCTTTAATAGACTTTCTCAGCTGGTTTGTGAACAGGCCACCATTTTATTGCCATCTGTTGGTGCCAGTAATAGACATTGTATGTCCCAAGATTATTTTGAATGTTTTTCCAATGGATATATCGTGTCAATTTGTTGTTTTGGAGTTCGCAGTACAGTATATATAATGATGTATATCCGTTCATTTTTTTTTTTTTTTTTACCTTGAAAGAAATGTTTTTCCGGATTTCTTACCATTCATTTTTTTTTCCGGATTATTTTCTCCCATTAATTTTTTTTCTTTCAAATCCCCCCCCCCCCTCCCTCATTTTTTTTCTTTTCCCATGAAATTTTCACCCCATTAATTTTTGTCTTCTTCATTTCAATTTACTAGTTTGTTTATTGAGAAGGCACAATTCATATCCTATCCAATGTTAGGAAGAAATTGTTTCTCTTGTATTTTGAGGAAGTTTATTTTTACCATCTTTCTCTCTCTCTCTCTCTCTCTATATATATATATATATATATATATATATATATATATATATATATAAAATCACTGGTTTGTGATCTGTTTAAATGTTATTCAAAAGGAAAGAAAGCTTAACTTTATTCAATCGAGCATTGTCGGCAACAGCATAGTGTAGATGGAGCATCCGGGGTAGAAGGTTGCAAAATTTAAAAATAAAAAAAAAATAGTATTAATGATAAATTTATTGTCCTCCCTTCCCACTAATCAAAAAAGTATTCCAGTAAATTTTAATGGTTATCCAATTAACTCCATATTCAGGAGTTTTATTAAATAGTTACTGGGAGCAAAAAGTGAAAAGCAGGATGTAGGATCAAAAGCCCTTGTTTGGCTGGCCTCTTCTGGCAATATGTGGGCAACCTTTTAACAATTGCCAGTCTTAAAAAAGAAGCCAGCAAGAGGCATTTAAAAAAAATAGTTGAACCCGTGTCAATTACATAGCATTGTTATTTCCCTTTCATCTGTGCCTAAGTTTTCTTTTGTTTTGTTCATCAACAACTTAGTAATAACTAGCTGTCCCTATCCGACGTTGCCCGGGATGCAGTGAAGCCATTTTAGTTTTTAATTTCTATTTGTTTGCACATTTTAAAATTTAGGGTAAACAACGTCTATTATATTCTTCAATTTAAAATAAGTTATCCCTCTTGTTGATTTTTTTAGGTGATTATTTAAAAATATTTCATATTAAAAGTTGTCTGGGCTGGACTAAGTAATTTCAAAAATAAATTGTAGCTATATGCGTTATTATATTGCTAATAACATGGTAATACAATAATAAATGAAAATGGGCTAGTCAGAAGCAAAGTGTAACCCTTATCCTCGAGTGGCCTTTAGGCCTTGATTAGTGGTGACTCATTAGTACATTTTAAAAAACAAAGGTACTTTGTGGTGAAGGGAAAGTTGGAGAATCTGTTCAGTACCGGACTGGTGGAAAGGAATGTTTACATGGTAGGGAATGTGTTTCTTTGATATGACATGAGAACATTTCATACATTCCTTTGGTCAAGCTGCACAAATGAACCATAATACTTGACTTTTAACGTTGGCCTTTAAACGTTAATCCAACCGAATGTTAGTTTCTAATTGTCAGATTTTAATGTTTTCTTTGCACGTTTGCTTATAAACTTAAATCCAAGCCAAAAGTTGCTTTTTAATCGACACGTTAAAGGCTTAAAATCACTTTCGAATTTTAAAGGGTCACAAAGCAAATAGATGCCGGATATTTTTTTTTTATCTAATGATAATAGATAAAAATGGGCGACTTGCTGACTGTATCTTGAAAATTCAATAGTCATTTTGAAGCTTTTAAGTTGTTGATTAGAACGTAATTTCTGGCTTTGATTAAATTTTAAAGGCAAAAGTGCCCCGAAACCAAAGGAAGAGATTCATCTTTGTATGCAACCCTGTTGTATCAAAAACATGTATATGTATTGTGACCCTTTACAATTCAATAGTAATTTTGAAGCCTTCAAACTATCGTTTAGAAAGTAATTTTTAGCTTAAATTAAATGTTGAAAAGGAAACCCGAATTTTTGCAAAGGACCGGGAACCCAATACATGCCCTACCCCAGGTGGTGACAACCCATGCTATGCTGCTGATTGTCGATATATTGCCCGTGGTTCATTTTTAAAATGGCCACCAGTGAAAACTATAGAATACCAACAGGAATGTAAGATGCCTTTTTTCGCCCCCAGCCAAATCTGAATTTTTGTTTCAATTCAAGAAAAAATTAAAACAAAAAACACCGGAACATCTGTTTACTTTGTCCTTCATATTTTCTTTGTTCAATTTTACCAAAATTCGATTTGTGATTTTTATCTTTATCCCCAAATCTTACCGTTATGTCTAGCATAAACAGGAATGCAATCCACTCATGGATTTGTACGTACCTCCAAACAAAGCATTCAGTTCATATATCAGACTAAATTCTGGTTAATAGCGACGTCGTTACAGAATGATAGAAATAAAGTGAAATCGGTATTGAAGAGAGAGAGAGAGAAAAAAAAAAAAACATCATTTTTTTTTCTCCCTAACATTTATTGATATCCCACAATGCTTTGCAAAATCTTTCTGGGTATAGAAAAGAAGAAAAAAGATATTTTAATATTTTCTTTTTTTTTCTTCTCATATTTGTTTTCCTGGAATTGAATTCAGGAAGTCAGGCGGCAAATTCTGTTACTTCTAAATTAGAAGGTTGTTTTTTTTTCTTTACCCATTTTTTTTTTTATCGATTAATTTAGTTCATCTAAAATCCTTATTACATTTGTTTCCTTTTTATCTCAATCTGTTCCTTTGTTTATTTTTTCTTGTTTTTGTTTTTTTTAACTTGCTTCATTTTAAAACGCACAGGGATAAACGTCATTCTCAGCACAAAGAATTGAATCTAAAATTTCTCTATGAATACGCCTAAAACAGAGCTCCTCAAAACATGTTGGTCTGCAACAACTTAATAGAATTCTGGATTTCATTTTTTTTTTTAAATAATGAAAATTTATAAACCTAGTTAAAGGTAAAATAACTAAAATTAATATGAACTAATTGTAAAATATTAAGACATTAAATCAAAGTTTTTTTTTTAATACTAATGTGTCACTGCTTATCAAGGCCCAAAGACCACTCGAGTATAAGGGTTAAACTTGAAAACAATTGCATTCTTTTCCTGAGAAGCATAAAAATACATCTTGTATGTGCTCCGAGATCAGTTATTAGTCATGAACTGGTTTCACTGTATATTTCAGGTTTTTAAATCATCAGACCTCTTCCACCAGCAACCCAAGCATTTCTCAAATCAAAATGCTCTCTCTTTGAATGTGATGTTGTGCTACACACTACATAAACATTGCGACCTAAATGGTCTCACTGAAAAACAGACTATATAATCTTTAATGAGAGAAGTGTGGTTGATGATCTCTAAGGTTTGGTTTATGCTTTACGGTATATCAACCCTATTGCGGTTATTTGACGGTGAAACGCAAAACCTATTGTATACGGTTAATTAAACATTAGGGTATGTTATGTAACTGTAAAGTGATTAGCAAGTTTTAAACCACAGATCTATCACAATGAAATGTTATAACATGGATATTATGTTTTGGAATTTTTTTAGATGAGGATTGATTATTTGGATTACCATTCTCATCTTGGTTATTTTCACAACGTTTCAGCCAATGTAACTTCCAACCTTCTTCAGGTGCATCTTTTTGAACTTGGGAATCTTAATGTCGAACTCAGGATTAAATAAAGGGTTCAGTTTGAAATTCCATACAGTCTCCCGAGTTTGAAAAGATGCATAAGAAGGTCGGAGGTTACATCAGCCGAAACGTTGTGGGAATCCAAGATGAAAATAGTAGTCCTAATAATCCAAATAATAGATACTATTGATATATAAATTTTCTATTGATATATCAATAATATCTATTATTGATATAACCGTCAGTTAATATCAATTTTTACAAATGGGTCACCACTTATCAAGGCTCGGGAGCCATTCGTGGATAAGAGTCAGAGAGATCATTAGTTGAATGATGATCGCCTCCATGAGATGATCGGAAACAATGGGTGAGATTAGCAGAAGATTATAGGTACTTTTTTACATTAGGACCCATGCTAACTTTGACCATGCCCCTAAACCCTAACTCTACCCCTAACCCCCACTTTGACCCTAACCACGGGGTCAAAGTTAGCTCGGGTCCTAATATAAAAAAAGGACCAGATTACATAAAAGGAATTGATTATCCAAGAGCACGGCTCAACAAGTATTTGTTCACATTAAACTTAAAGATGACGATGCTGTAGTCGGTTGGGAAGCAGACTCGTCGTATGTTCTAGGAAATATACTTTCTTCATGGAAGTTTGGTTTTTGGTAAAAAGAAAGTGAAAGGAAAGTTTGTGGTTGTAGCTAGATGAGTTCTTGCTGTGAATGTTAAGGATTAGATAACTCGACAGCCATGACCTTGTCTGACTAAACATAGATTCCAACGCCTGAGATATAAGCACAAGAATATATTAAAGGATCGTAGATGAAACAAATCACTAAAAAAGCAACAATGCCTTATTGTCGTTTTTAAATTCAATTCTTTCTTGTTGAGCTACTCCACTTCTCTCCTTGGCCTTTTGGCTAAGATCAAAGTGTAGTATCTGTTCCGATGGATACTGCACCCCATAGTGGTGTTGTCTTGGCCTTCGGGTCTTGATTTACGCCGGTCAATGGGTATGTCCTGTGCAGTTCTGGGAGGTCCACCTTCCCAGGCTTTGCCTCCCCTCTTTGGGGAGGAGTAAGTTTATTGCTTACTGCCTGAGGCGCCTCTACCGGGGAATGCCGACGGGGCTGCCCAGGCAATTTTTAAATCCCACTTTCCCGACCCGACCTTGGGTCACATCTTACTTGTGGGAGTAAGATAAAAACTGGCCTTGTGCCTAACTCCTGGAGAGGAGTAAATCAATACTCCACTTATTTATGGAAATCAGACTTGTTTAGATACAAAGGCTCTAAAAACCTATAATCTTGTATGTTTCTCCATCTCTTCTGAATGTTAGACCAGTCTAATAATACGAAACCAGCAGTGACAATGACATAAATGTATAATCAGAGCCAATGCTGCTACATATGTCCAAACCTGTGACCCGTGAGTGAGGGCATCTTACTCAAGACTTCAGAAGTAATGGATTCTTCTTCTCTCTGCTGAACACTTACTGTTTCTTTGTTGAATACTCCCCACAATGAAGACCGCCGCTGCTGCTGGAGAAGTGCTGTGAAAGCATGCTCCAAGGCAAGTGGAGAGACGAGAGACCAGCAGTGGAGGGAGAGGAGAGAGAGCACAGACTGCAGAGGGCTGCAACAGAGCTCTGAGAACCAGACACAACCTACATCTTTGGCAACTGCACCAGAGCCTGCCGATTCAGGATAGGCTTGCACAGTCACAGCATGCTACAATTCGGCAACGGACTAATCTGAGGCACAAAACTCCATTGTCTCCTGAGGCAAACGGATGCCAACAACGCTCCACAAGTATTTAATTATGAAAACCAGACTTATTTTAGTTAAGGAAGCCACTAATACTCTATAATCTTGTATGTTTCTCCAGCTCTCTTCAATACTAGCCCAGTCTAATAATACTAGACGAGCAGTCCTAGTCGTTTTCGTGTGATCCTTTTCACTGTTTTTCTCTTTTTTTCCCTAGTTCTGCTTGTTTCTTCTTCACACCTACATTTACGAACACCTGTCTTAGCATCATTTATTTAAATCTATATTTGCGATTGTCTGTATGCTCATTGCAGATTTAGTTTTTTAGGCGTACAACATTTTTAACTTTTATATGCGGATGCATCGTAAGAGTTACCATAAGAAACACCAGTTTGGATAAAATCCGACAAAATGTAGAAGATAAAATGGAAAAAAGCGGATTTACCAACACAATACAATCACGATATGTGTTAATTTGATTGTATTGATATATCGGTTTTTACACATTTATTCTTTTAAATATATGTATATAATTTTTTTTCATCATGTTATGTACATATTTTGTCATATTCTCAAAATCGGAACCAGACCGAATCAAGACTGCAGACTCTGTGCACACACAGCATTCAATATGCTTTCAGATGGAGCTTTATAAAACTAATAGTAATAAATAAGATAAGTAACATTTATTATTGTTATTTATATTATTATTATTTCATGTACTCACATAAAATGTTATAAGGAAATATAATCTTTTATGTATCAATTTTCAGTATTTACTTCGATAGTGCGCAATATGTGAGTAGAGCTAGGTAGTAAGTTATTTAGCTTTATTGCCATAAATATATTTTCATAACTTACTATATATATATATATATATATATAACTAGCAGAATACGCGTCCCAGGATGGGTATTCAGCTAGTTAATGATAAAGTTAATTCACAGAGGAAAACCGTTTTGCACCACTTTTATGTCCCCTTACGAAGATTAAAATCAAGATTCATGTCTAGAATCCTTATACCAATATTGATTAAAATCCATTAAATAATTTTGATTCTCAAAAATGTCTAGATTTTGAAATTCAGGGAATCTAGCTAAATTGATATATAATAACTAAGAATCAAATTTCATGCAAATCTGAAATATTTCAATTTTCAAATGGAAGGTTGTGCCAATATTATCCCCCCCCCCTCCCAAAGAAAAACGCTTTAAACTACTCCAAAGAAACTGAAATTTTGGGAATATTATTTGATGTCTAATACCTAGTGTTAAAATTTAATCAAAATCGAGGTATCTGAATTTTCACAAAGGGTTCTATCACCCTTGCATAAAACAAAATTAAACTAAATATAGCCCATATTACCCCATTTTATGCCTAGCAGCTGTGTTCTAAATTTCATAATGATCAGTTCATTAGCTTAGAATTGTTTTTTAATTTAAAAAAGAAAAATTGTTTTCGAATGTCAGGTGAAAACAACTATTCAGAAATTCGTTATATTGAAGATTTCAGCTTTAAGATGGCTTCTATTGAAACAACATTATCTTAACCAAATTAGTTTATAACAATTTGTTCAAGTAATAATTTAATGATCAAACAATAGCGTAAGAATATAACCTAATTATTACGGTATTGTTCCATGGGTTTCTAGTTCAATTTTTCTGGAACTTAGATATTCGGAAAATTGAAAAACTAAAAAAAAGTCTTATCAAGCAAAAACACTATGTGTTATTTAATAATGTTTGACTAAATGAAAATATGCTGCCTAAATACACACACAATATATATATATATAGCATAATGCAAAGCTCTCTGTAAATAAACAAATGGAGCACTGTCTAGTGGCTGACCAATATTTATATAAAAACATTAAGATATCACTTACAAACAGTGCACGATTCAAGTGATTAGAATCGTCGACTATCAACTAGATGGTAATAGGTTCGTTTCTAGCTTTGGATAGGTGCCAGTCTAGCTGCACTGAAGAACTGTGATACAGCGAAACAGTCTGTCCGTGGATGACTATACATATATATATATATATATATATCTGAGAAGATCATGTATATATACACACACATATATATATATATACAATAAATATTTGTTTTGTTATCTATGTACTTATACGTTTCGTCCTTTTAATCGGGACTCGTCACCATAAAGATATAACTATTTACTATTGGTCGCGTGATTCAAAACCCTGATCTCTGAGTATTTTACAACTCAAATCCCAACATCTAGACCCTCACGACCACCGCTGAATAACTAGATAAACAGTGATAATTTTAGCACTTTATTCGGCGGCTTGACGTCAAGAGAGCGTTCAACTTAATGAAAGGAACAATGCATTTAAAGCTAGCGACGTCATGCTGTGTTAATACTACACTTACAGTGCCCATCTAGAGGGTTTTCTTGGGGCTGCAAATAATAGAAAAACTTCAATGAGTCTGCTATGAAGATCAATCTTCAACTAGCAAATACTAGTAACTCAATATTCCGTGGAATATATATAATGGGTGTGTGTGTGTGTGTCTGATGCCCTGTATTTTGACAACCACAATGAGCAGTTTTTGTTTAAATACAAATCCTTCCAGTTTTCAGTTTTGTCAGATTCTTCCTTCATCTCCATTTTATTTTAAAAAATTTTTATCGGAAAGTCTTTTTACATTTTCATCGTTTTCTTTCAAACCCCTTACTCCTCACAAGAACACATTTTTTAACCAATGAGAAAGATTCAAATATCTATATTTTATATATATATATATCTATATTATATATATATATATATATATATATACACCGGTAATCACAACCCTCTCTATAAATCTAATAAGCCTGCCAGTAGTCAATCTCTTTTACCGCCCACCCCCACCAGATTTACTTTAAAAAATTACCCCTCCCCCCGTCCTCTCTCTCCAGCTTTTATTAGCTTTTTTTATGTGTTATTATCGTTTTCATTTAATTTATTTATATGTTATAGACTGTTATCTTTATTCTGGTTGTTATTTTCACAACGCTTCGTTGGTAACCTTCTAGATATTTGAACTTTTATTTAATTGGCCGTGATAGACTCTTCTCATCATATGTTCTGTGTATGGGTTAATTTTGTTTTCCTTTAGTTTCTTTACCAGAGACTGAATTCAACAAGTATGATGAAAAGGCACCTGAAGAAGGCCATAAGAGTACAATGGTCGAAATGTTGTGAATTTAATGATACATATTACTTAGCAGTAATGTTATTGAAGTTAAGGGTAAAATGATTGCCAAATACAAAAGGGGGTTAGTTGAGTATGATTGATAAGGTTTGAGCTTAGATTCACTTGTCTTCATGTACAATGGTAGATGTCTGATTGGTTATTTTAGATCATGTGACAGAGGATGATTTTAAGTTATGACAGTTGCAGTTTAAAAGTTAGGTAAAAACATGCAATGTAAGATTGACTAGATAGGGGTGTTTAGACTTCTCTGATTTCGCCAGAAACCACTCATGGTTAAGTAAAACGGATCCATAGGTAAGTAAAATAAAATATATAAGCAATAATTAAATTGTCTTAATTGTCCTTCTTTCATGAGTTCCAGCTACATGTCCGAAAGAAGAATCCAGAAAGTATTATTAACTCCGGTCCTGAAAAGCTAAAAACATAAAAAGCTCCAGGGTCAGATTTAAGCCAAAAAAGGCTCCCTGGAATAATAAAATGGCCGCCTCCCTTCTCATGTTTAAAAATATTGAGCGAAGTAGACATAATTATGTAAAACTAAAAAAATGTATATGTATATATAAAAAAAGATGCATTTAGGTGGGGTCAACTTTAAGGGGCTCTATTGAATTTTAAATACCTATCCCTAACTATAAAAAAAACCCTAAAATACATCATACTGTTTTTGATGAGTTCAGAGGAGCCCTATTAAATATGAAATTAATCAAGTCTTTTCTGTCCTTATGAATCTTTCGTTTTAACAAGGGTCCTAATACTAGAGGGTTTTTAAGGAGTCGTCTAGTCTTGGGACCCTTGGGCTTCAATTCATACTAGCCAAAAATCATGAAAATAACAACCAAGATGAAGATAACTGTCCATATCATGTAAATAATAACTCATCTCAGAAATATTGTGAAATATATATTTTCATTTTTCATGTTCAGCTGAGATAGACTGATTTTATTAGCTTTCATTGTCGGCTTCTAGGTTGTGGATTCAAATCCCAAAAGGAGCAAAAGCAATTGCTACATTTTTATTAGTTTACAGGTAGGTAGGTAGGTAGGTAGGTAGGTAGTCACAGCAGTATTAAAATATAATCCTCTAAATCATGATAAAAACTTTTTCATCAGGTTTTTTTTTTTAATTATTTTTAATTTTGCAAATCTTATCCAGATGATTTTTTTATAGGGGGAAACAGGATTCATAATTTTTATCTTTGAAAATATTTATTAAAAAAAAAATTATAATTTAATCAAATTTCTTAGCCCAAAAGAATGGAATAATTTTTTCTTTAAATGGGATTTAATGTACAGTTGGAAATCACATGAAATTGCAACTGAAGAACACATTCATACCTCTCCCTCTCACTACACATACATACATTCATATACACACACACACACATACAGGTGGAGAGTTGGCTGAAAAAAAAATTCAATTCCCAACTCCCTACCTCAAAGGTGGAGAGTTTTCTGAAACATACCTGAATGACAAAAATTGCCACTCCCCATCTCTCTCATGTATGTGTGTGTGTATGTATATATATATATATATATATATATATATATATAGTAAGCTATGAAAATATATTTATGACATGCGGGAGCCTCTGTGTAGCTTAATGCTACACAGAGACTCCCGCATTTCATCCCCTGAGGGAATCTTCAGGCATGGAGTTATTTTTGCTGGGTGTATATATATATATATATATATATATATATATATATATGAGGGAATGTAATTCAAAAAGTTTTAAGTCTCACTGTGAACAAACATTTCAGCTATAAAATAACCTCTCATCCTGCATTGACGGTTACTTCAGTTCTGATATTGTTAAGTAGCTGAAGTAATCGTCCACACAGAGTGAGAGGTTATTTTATAACTTTTTTTTATGCTCTTTGTGGATGAAGCTTAGAACTTTTTGAATGACCCATATATATATATATATATATATATATATATATATGAGCATGCTAGTCAGTTCTCTTATAAAAAAACACATAATTATATATATATATATATATAGTTTTGGAAATTTTTACGGTGGAAAATTATTTTTCTTGTAAATCAATTTACTTTTTACAGTCACTATACTAATTTGCTTCCAAAAATTTACGCTAATCTTAACATTATTTAAGGGATCATCAGTTGTTTACCATGTAAAACTAATGCTATATTTTTGTATAGGAGAAATTACCAGAGTGCTCTATTATGTATGTAAGAACATAATATTTTATTACAAATAACACTGTATATTAATGCGATCAGCCATCAGTACCTGTGGTTTCACGGAAACACTGGAAATTAAGCCTGTTGGGATAAAAAGTGTAGCCGTGCTACAGCCGGTGGTCTGAAAAGTGGTTATTCAACACACACACACACACACACACACATATATATATATATATATATATATATATATATATATATATATATAATGAGAGAGAGAGAGAGATTGGATGAACTATCCAATAATTTTATGAATATTATTAAAAATAAAAACAAAATATTCCAATTGTTAATTATTTTTTAGCGACTTATATAGCCTACATTTCATTCAATGATACCTTCCTCGGGGCACAGAATGGTGCCCTGAAGAAGGTCTTGTTGACTGAAACGTAGGCTATATGAGCTGCTCAAGAATAATTAACAATTGTGATATTTTGTTTTTATTTTGAAGAATATTTATACATACAAACACAAAAACACTTTGCGCTGCGCCATTGGACTAGGAGGTATTATTATAAAATAAATTATTTTAAATAGTCAGGAAAAAACATTGATTTCAATAAGATTAAAATTCACATGTATCAACATTTTAGAATATGAAAACTTAACTTTCAAATACAGCAAAATATTAAAACGTGTTAGACATAATCATTTTTTAACCATAAGTTGTTTTGTTTTTTTTATAACTGTTGTTTTTCTTTTTTAAGCTTTAAAAAGAAAAAAAAATTAAATTCATTTTTTTAGTCATTTGAATAAAAAAAATTTTTTATTCACTTACAGCAAATAATGTGCTGCAAAAAAGACAAAAAAAAATAAAAACATTTTGCATACACTCTGTTTAAATTGCATTGATAGAGTAAAAAGTTGTTTTTTTTTGTTGTTTTTTTTTAATTGTGTACGTCTTTCTGTATTGATAGAATCAAGAGAAAGAGAGCAAAAAATATATTTAAAAAAAACGTATTGCATTTGAATGCTATCAATACCAGTGAAAAATACTTCCAGACCAATTGCACTAATGACATATAATAAATATACTAGGCATGCTACATCGGTAACCGCATCACATAAATTGGACAATATTGGCCTCAAATTAGTACTTAAGAAAATACTTATTAAAATTGTAAAAAGCGCGAAAATTCTTACTAAATTTTTTTTTAAATTTAATGGATGAATTGTGTTCAGCTGAAAATAAAATTTACATGGATTTCTATTCGCCACTTTCTTAGAATTCTACGAAAAGGCGTACCAAAACTCAGCGAGATCGTAGACACATTAGTTGACCGAGTATGTTTTTCGAAAGTATTATCAAATTAGAAAGTGATTTCTACATGCTGTTCCTGTTTTAATAATAATTTGACTATTTTAGTAAATTGTCATTTAAAATCTTTGTCTTTCAATTAATATTCATCGTGGGGAGTGCCGGCAGAATGGAATGGCTAATAAACACGGGGTCGTTTTAATAGTCTTCTGCAAAGATCTTCTTTGGACTAAAATTCATCAGAGGAGTATCGTTAGAAATTAAATATTATTTAAATGTATCAGTAAAATTATACAGGCAATGAAGTCCTTATAATGTCCATAAAGGAAGAATTTGGGTATTCCTTAAATCTTACAGACATTATAAAGATTTCATTGGATATATATATATATATATATATATAAAATATAGTAACACAAAATTACATAATCATCGATGCAATAATTTATTTCAACCTTGTGGTATTGTCAAGCATCCAAGCGAGATGACTACATTTTTTAAATGAATTATTGCATCGATGATTATGTAATTTCATGTTACTATATTTTATTTTATTCTTGCTCTGTTTATTACATTGAGCTCTCATACCCGGATTTCCTCCTGGAATTTATTTCATTATAACACATAATATATATATATATATATATATATATATATATATATATATATATATATATATATATATATAAAATAAAATATAGTAACACAAAATTACATAATCATCGATGCAATAATTTATTTCAACCTTGTGGTATTGTCAAGCATCCAAGCGAGATGACTACATTTTTTAAATAAATTATTGCATCGATGATTATGTAATTTCGTGTTACTATATTTTATTTTATTCTTGCTCTGTTTATTACATTGAGCTCTCATACCCGGATTTCCTCCTGGAATTTATTTCATTATGACACACAATATATATATATATATATATATGTTCACATTGCATTTAAAGTCTTATGATACTCCTCCAGTCACAGACTATGAAACCCCTAATTATACATTAGGTCGTGGAAAGCCAACCTTCGGTACATGTATCAACAATGGTGTTTTGCATGATTACAAGTAGTGCATATTATTTATTTTACTTATGTATGATAGTGTGTACAGAATAGCAATGTAGAAGAAGGATTTCAGATAGATACAAGATTAACTTTGCTTACACACATATATACATTTTGTTTATGTATATATTTATTAATAATGTTACAGAATATCAGATCAAATGAACGCGGTACCATAGGTTTCTAGCTAGGAGCGGACTCAGATCGAAAAATAGTGTTTCTTTTAGTTTAGTTTATTTATAAACAAATGACAACCCAGCCATCTTCAGCCATATTTGATCTCCATGGAAGCGGCAGGTCATTCTCGAAGAAGTTTGCTGTCTTCTTGTTTGTTTGATTTTTAATATTTATTTTTTCCTTTCGGTAATTAATTAGGGGGGGGGGGGTCTTTCCACAGAAGACTTTAAAAAAAGGGATTTGGAAAAAAAAAAAAATATATATACATATATATATACAGGGTGATTCATAAGTCACTTCACTTAGCTATTTAAAATGTCATTTACAATTGAAGAGCGAATTTTTATTGTTATTCATATGGCCAAATTTGATGAATCTCCCACACTTGTTGGAAGGCAATGGAAACGTGATGTGAACAGAAAGCTTCCTTCGCACAACACCATAATCAATCAAATATGCTACAAAGAATCGTAAATTCCTTGCAAAAAGAATGGAGCTATGCATGCAGAACGAAGGTGGAAATTTTGAAAATTTGCTGTAATTTTAAACTCTCATAAATGAATTTGTTGAATGAACTTTCTGTTTTGTATTACCGTATTTTTTAATTTTAGAATTTCAAAAATAAATAGCTAAGTGACTTATGAATCACCCTGTATATCAAATGAGTGAAGGCGTAACTGCTAAATATGTCCATATTATAAGACTTTAAGGAACTAGGGGTGGGGACACATCTAAATTAAAATTTAAAAGAATTGTTGTATGGGAGACAAAAGGTTTGTCACCCCTGCATTAGATGACATCCGTACAATGTCTGTAATAGATGTACAGAATAAAAAAATAATTCTTGTTTGTCAGCAGGAAATGTAAATGATCTCTAAAATCTTTGGAAAGCTGATCAAACATAACTCAAGATTTTAAAGCAGTCATTTGTGTATCAATCAGCACAAACAGGACTATCAAGTCGATGCTGACCAACTTTATATATAAATCTTCCATTAAGGAATAAAATGACTATGTTTACGCAGATGATTGAACTAGTTGCTTGATTTACTCAATCACCGATTGAGACACGTGTCCTATATAGTCAGATTCACACACTGGCATGTAAAACATTAAATCAATAAACTTGTTTTCAAAGACAGCAAAATCATATTTCCCCAGAAATGGTAGAACTTTTTTAGTGTTAGATTTTATTATTGTTTGCTGAAATAGTAAGTTTCATTCTTTTTTTAAAAACTTTATTAAAAAAATTGTAATAATCTCAGACCAGTAAATAAATAAACTTAAACTATGCAAAGAGATGATTTTTTTTCTTCAATTTGATGATACTTCCTTGAAACAAAACTGTTGTCCTACCAATGGATTTATCCTTTAGCAAAGTTTTAGCCAGCTCTTTTCTTGCTATGATGAAAACACATAATCTTAAATAATTACATGTCTTTATGAAAAAATTGTCATAATTTAAGATTTATTATTTCTTGATGTTTTTATGAGAAAGTTTTCAGAAAGTAATGTTGAAGCTGGTAAGAATGAAATCTTATTTAAATGCAAGAAACGTTGAACTTATCAGATCAAAGAGATTATGTTTAGCAATGATAAAATCACCTTTTTAATTGGTTATTTTAATCCTAATTAAAATTCGTCTATCTTGTCATTTTTACTTATAATTGGATCTTAGTAGATTTTACTAATGATTCATGTACAGACCCTGAGTAATAGTGGTTAGTATGATTTTAATCTTTTATTGAATTAGCTCCAAAAATTACATTAAAATCACTCCAATACATACAAAATTGTGGATTGGTGTAAGCTTACAGATAGATATGTGTCTATTAAACATATCATAAAACCACTTAACATGGAATAAATATCTTTTAAATTCTTTGTAGAAAAGCTGGTTATTGTAAAGGTTTTTTTTCCTAACATTTTCTGCATTTTTACAGAGAAAAAAAACGCCTCTTTTATTTGTGTATATATATATATATATATATATATATATATATGCTCCCCTATGGATGGGGCATTCTGGTGGAGGAAATAATGGTTTCCACTTAGTGTTAAGGCAATACTCTTCCTTAAAAAGAATTTAGTACTTTCAGTTATCAGTATTGTACAAAATATAAATAAATCAACAACTTCATTTAAATACGATATAATTTATCCCACTGCCACTAGCAGTTTCGCTAGCTCAGTTTGTAGAGAACCAGATGCTAACGACTGGGGTCCCAGTTTCGAATCTCACTAGGTATAACCACACTAATGAATCATGGTTGTGGATAACTATATTTCATATATATATATATATATATATATATATAGTCATACTGATGAGTCGTGAAGACGATGAAACACGTCTGTTGATAACTATATTATATATATAGCCATACTAATGAGTCGTAAAGACGATGAAAAACGTCTGTTGATAACTATATTTCATATATATAGCCATACTGATGAGTCGTAAAGATGATGAAACACGTCTGTTGCTAACTATATTTTATATATATAGCCATACTAATGAGTCGTAAAGACGATGAAACACGTCTGTTGATAACTATATTTTATATATTGCCATACTGATGAGTCGTAAAGACGATGAAACACGTCTGTTGATAACTATATTTTATATATATAGCCATACTGATGAGTCATGAAACAACAATCTATATTTACTATATTTTATATATATATATATATATATATATATATATATATATATATATATATATATATATATATATATATATATATATATCTTTGTAAGATCAGTGGAAAGGAACCCCAGTATAGATCTCAATTATTAAGAACAATTCAAAAATAAGAACGTAATATTTATTTATATATGCATTACAGAAGATGAGAACAACATTGGCACTGTTGATTTCAAATCTGACAAAGGGGGAACAGCATGTGTCCATCCTTTGTGGACTCTCCTCAGCCTCCGTTGTGGTTCAACCCATCTGAGGTGATAACTGCAATGAATATAAGTAATTAAGATGGATTACTATTCTTTAGAACCATGTTTTGATTTGTTACATTTGAGTAGATTTCTATTTTCGAATTCGAAGAACGCAACGTGACTTTCTGAACTGAAACATAAGAGACATAATTTATTTTAAATTTAAATTGTTTTTTTTTCTTTTTCTGCAAAGACACCATTTCGTCAGGAAGAAATTATACAACAACAAATTAGAGGTAATGCATGTGTGCATATATGCAAACATACACACAACCTCAACGTTGCACATCTACACACACACACGCACATGGCAACTTACTTAAATCGAATATTTACAAAACATACAAACATGTCAACAATATACGGTAAGTGCGTACGTTTTTCACACTACTTGTCAAGACCCCAAAAAATGCATTAAACCCCTCCCCTCCCTCCTTTCCCTGAATCACCACAAACATTAGAATTAAATTTTTTCTATACGCATATGTACATATCAAGATGAATTGTGCATTAATATACTGGTAAAATAATCAGTATTCCTTTTTGTTGCATTTATATTTGGATTTTAAGCTTCTGGGGTTTTCTGTATTAAAATTGTATTCTGAAAGGAAGCCACTGAAGTTATCTGCCCTTGTATTAAGGTTTACCCGGACAGTGTAACATTTTGAGGGACTAAGATTATTCAATGTTTCTTGTCTTGTTTTATTTCATTTTTAAATCAAAATGGTGTAATTTTGTCTCATTTGAAAGAGTTTTATTATTTGGATATGTGATATTCTGTTTGCATTCGGCTTAAGATATAGTTATTGCTCTTATGTGATGACTGACTGAAGGTGTTATCTATTTTTCAAATTTTAATCACCAGCAATTACTTAATTTGTGCTTATATATAAACGCTCTAATGTATTTTATAGTTTTAAGTTGCCAGGTAAATTGCACCCTATGTTTATTTAGCTCCTCTGCAGGAGGTTAGACACAAGGTCAGGTGTGGTTTTGAAAAGACAGCGCATTAGCAGATGTGTGCTCTGGCCTACAAAACAATGTCTGAGCAGCCCCGTCGGTTTTCCCCAGTAGGTGTGCCTCAAGCAATTAGCAATAAACCAGCCCCTTCTCAGAGAGAAGGTAAAGCCTGGGAGGGTGGGCCTCCTAGGACTGAACAGAACGATACCTCAGCCACTGTCGGATAGATTGTGGAGGACGTATCCTCGACTCGTAAGAACAACACCTACTCAAGCTGTGCTAGTTGTAACACTTTAAATTGTGCGTGTGCCCACACACTTCAGAGACTTACAAAAGTTAAATCTTATCAATTTAGGTAAACATTTTTTAAAGTTTTCTACTGACCTTTAAAATACAATGTACAAATGACATGTTTAATTGTTTTTTTTTGTTTTGTTTTTTTTTGCAATGAAGATAATTTCTGAAAAGAAATTTTTTTATTTCAAATCACATTCTCTGTTAATTCTTCAATATATGCCATTATTTTTTTATGGCATTTTAAAATCGCTTATTTTAATCAATAACCTCATTTTAATTTTAATGCAAAAATAAAAAAAATTATATATATATATAATAAGAAAAACAAACTCTTAAAATCGTAACCGAACCGAATTAAGACAGCAGGTCTTGGACAAAGGGCTCAATATGCTTTCGGATTGAGCTACATAAATGATAATAAATTGTGCTTAGCTAAGCACTGCAATTTCACAGTATTACCAATCATCAAAGGGGTACCTGACTGAAAAGTAGAAGATTTTTGAGTAATGCCAAATGTTAGAGATCAGATCGGTAATGTTGTGAAACTGCAGTGTTCAGCTAAATATAGCACCATTTATATACATATAATTACCTACAATCTGAAAGAATATATAATAGAAATACAAAGATGAAACTCTTGTATCAAAGCCCATAATAGACAGACTGATACTTCACTTTATTTATATAGATAAAAGTGTCTTGTTACAGTTTCTACCCAATGTAAGATTACATTGGAAGGGGGAGGGGGTCAATATATTATAAGAACTACTGCAGTATTTTTATTGATATTAAAATCTATTTCTCTTTGTTAGTATTAGTAATTAATATTATTATTAGTAATAATAATTTTATTAATCATTATTTCTATAATGTTTTTAGCATGTTTTTACTATTTTTTCTTCCTTTAATTAAAATTATTTCTTTGATTATTTAAATCTTAAAAAGATATTTTTAAATATTTGAATAGAATGGGTGAAGTTTGCTACTTTATTTGAATTGAAAATGAACTTTTAAGAATTCGTTTTAAATCCATTATATTTTTCTCTTCCATTACTCAAATTCTTGTGTTTTGCCACTAAAAACATTCAAAATGGCTATCCAAACTTTGTTCAGCCAAAATGAATAAATTACTTTTATTGATTTCTTTTTTATTTAAGTTTCTTTTTAAATGTTATAACTCATTTTTCACGCTATATAAATTCTTCTTATTAAAGAAATTGTATGATTATGTCTCTTTTTATATTTGCAATTCATTAATTTTAATACATTAGACCTTAATTAAGCCTATTATCCTAAAAAGAAAAACAATTGTTAAGTCTCTGGAATTAATGTTCAATGATATATGTTAATTTGATCGGTTGTAAAGCTCTCTACTGAAATAGAGACTGGGCACATTCGGGGTTGTATGTCTGTGAACCTTGCAGGTGCATTTAGGTGCTTCTGGTCTTAAAGTGTTCAGAAAACTACTTTTTTCCCTTACTTATTTGTTAAATTACCAGTTATCCATCATCACTCTAAAGAGTAGATTTTATATATACCTTATAAATTCTTTTAAATGTTGGTAAAGGTACAGAATAGTTAACACTTGATAACTCGTAAGCTCTCCCCACAAAAAAAAACAATACATAATTTATATCAGACACATTAGAATGAAATTCTCTACCTAACTTACATAGTTTTAACATTTATAACACTTTTTATTTCATACTTTTTCTTCTATAAAATCTGTTTCAACAATTGAAAGTAGATTTAATGACCGTCATGTTTACTGTTGTTGGGCGCTATTAAATGTCGATTGTGGAAAGACAGATTTTGTAGAAGAAAAAGTATGAAATAAAAAGTATTATAAACATCAAAACTATGCAAGTTAGGTAGAGAATTTCATTCTAAGGTGTTTGATATAAATTATGTGTTTTTTTTTGTTTTTTTTGTTTTTTTGTCATAGAGTATTAAAATAATAATTGTCTTTTTGGATTTAAATTTGGCCAGCCAAATTATATACCATATTTCTCAATGCATAAGACGCCTTTTTTTCTCCTTAAAAAAAACAAAAAAACGCCTGTGTCTTATGATGTGATAGTTGGTATTAGCAAGAATTTGTGTAAAATGGTGTGTATGTCGCACGTAAGTATCTCTTTTAGACAAACCTCACTTGTTGATCTCGGCATCTTATGGACAGGAAATATGGTATTTGAAAAAAAAAAATGAGAATATCATTTATATGGTAGAATTTGTGCACATTTGACTCTGATTTTGTAGGCAGTCATAAAAATTATATATCGAAAAAAAAATCTTTTTTCGGAACATCTTTTTATGATATAATTCATGAACACATTATGCTGATTTTTTTCAGCCAGTCATTTTCAATGTTTAAAAAAGAAAAATCTGTAAAAATAAAGTAAACCTGTCTATGATTGATCTTAACTACTGTGTAAATGATCATCGGAAGGGTTGTGCTCCCCTTGCAATTCACAAACCCGCAGACAACACCCAGAACCAGAGGAGTGTCCCTCCGACGGCCTGAGCCGCGACTTGACCGCATTTCTCTGTGATTGTAGCAGAGCCTTCATGTGTCTCCGCAAATTAGTATTGAGTCTTTTAAACACTGGACTATCACTGGATGCTGTGAAGGAGTTGGACTTAGTTGTACGACTTGTCCCTTTGTGCCCGTTGTCTTGTGTGATGTTATTGAATGCTTTGTTAACGGCTGATGTGTGCAACTCTTCGAGGTTCTCAGAGGCGCCACTAGAATGGTTTGACATACAAATCGCTGATTGGTCTGCCTCGTTTTCACTCAGGGCAAGGCACCGGGTTTGTAGCCTCCTTGGCAGGCGCCTTGAACTTTTAGTGAGCGAGTGATTAGTCTTACGTTCCAGTGGCTGATAACCTTTCTGACCCGTTGCTCCCTTGTCCTGGTCTGTCATTTGATAATGCACCGTCGCGCGGCAATCATCTACAGATATTACATTGAGCAAACTGTTTGAGGAGGAACGCATTGCCATTGTTGTAGCCCCCTTTTCAGTTTTCGATTGCAACAAGCCCTCTTCACTTTCATCCGATGGTGGACTGACTCCAACTTTTATGCTTCCGAGCTTGGCATGTTGGCAGTCTTTTGAAGACACTGATTTAGATGAGGTCTTTGTGTCTAAGAATTTGAACCTGTGGGTATCGATGTGGGCGAACCTGCTGCGCTTCTTGTTAGTTTTTCCTTCCAGATTGAAGTCGGCCTGTAGGTTTAGATCTGAGAAACTGCAGGAGAGGCTCTTTGATTGAGCCCTTAACGGAGGGCAAAAGACCTGACCCTTTAAGTCCGCGCTTTTCGCAGGTGTGTGATGGGACTTGAGCCGTTCGTTCAAATCACTTCTCAACTTCATAACACAGCTCAGCTTTGGGCTTGCCGTGGACTCTGCTGGATTCTTGTTGTTGTTGTTGTTATTGTTGTTGTTATTGTTGTTGGTCTCTTCCGCCTTTGGGGTGGCATTGTTTTTCTCAGCTGATACCCGCGTATCGGGGATCTTAAAGAAGGCCTTGTTGACATCCTGTCTCCAGTTCTCAATCCACATAGCTTTTTGGGGTGAGAGGTAGGGTGAAGAGGGTGCCGTATTGACACACATGCTGCCGTTTCCACCGTTGTTATTGTTGTTGTTATTCAGTTGATTAAATTTGTGCAATTCATACCATTCGTGCAACTGCCGATGGTGATGCAAGTTCCGCTCATTCATTTTGCTCACCAAAATGCCCAGAACTCTTTGCTTGAACGTGTATGGTTAGGGGGAACTTTTGAACAACCATCTCTCGTCTCATTTGAAGCAGGGATTTGGTAAATAGGTGAGTAGGTAGATACGTATGATAAATATTAATTCCTGATGTTTTCTGGGTTAAAAAAAAAAATATTTTAAATCCCTGGTAAATCCAATATGTTTATTGATGTCCACCACATTTCAAAGACTGGCTCACCCCTGTCAAAAAACAAAACAAAAATCAAATTAGCACAATGTTAAACAAAGATAAATAAGATAATATTTACTAACAAACAGAGGTGAGGAGTCGGAGTCAAAAATGATTATTTGCAGAATTTCAGAGTTGGAGTTATTTTCAGCTGACTCCACACTTCTACCTCTTAGATAATTTGCAAGTCAGTTATTTTTTTAAAGTCATTGCTCAAGACAATAATTTTTCTTTCTTTTTACTGTAGGCTTTCAGATACAGTAATTTAGACATCTTATTTAAATGATATATCAGTTTGAGAATATTAGATATCTTTTACTTTATTATATATATATATATATATATATATATATATATATATATATCATCCCAAAAGCAATAAATATAGCATTAGTTTTAAATTTTAATATTTTTTATTCTTTCTTTGGGGAGTATGGTATGGGTACGGTAGCACCCCCTTGAATAGTAGAGTTTACAAAAAAAATAATGCACCCATGTTATTCACCCTGTTGCCTAGAATACATATTCCTTAATTCATAATGATACGTTCAATAGTTTCGGATTTTACCAAGCACATACATATTATTGACGTTCACACACCCATCCCTTTAAATATATTTTAAGTAATATAACTCAAAATTTGATGTAGAGCAATTCTTTTCTCTATTAAATTTTTTGTATCTAACTTATTTCAAAGGTTTTTTGAGGACGGGTGCAAGTTTGGGTAAGCGCACCCCCTAAATGGTAAAGTTTACAACAAAAAAAATAATGTGCCGATGTTACTCACTGGGTTGCCGAGAATATTTATTCCAAAATTCATAATGATCAGTTCATAAAAAAAAACTTTATAAATATATGCACCCCTTAAATGTTAGCATTTACAAAAATAATAATGTGCCCCTGTTACTCACCATATTTTTTAGAATACTTATTCCAAAATTCATAATGATCTGTTCATCAGTTTAGGAAATTACCCTGTACACACACACACACACACATATATATATATTAATTCTTTCTTTTTCTATTATTTCGAAATTCATTTAGTTTTCATTATTAAAATGATCTACACTAATGTTATTTTAAACTTGATCGAGCAATTTGATACAAAAATATATTACTCTATTAGAAAAAAAAATTAATTTTGTGATAGATTTATCTTTTGAAAATAATGTAGAATTACTTAAGAGTTCTACCCGGTCATGGCTGACGAAACGAGAACAATCTGCCCATGTGGATTAAATAAAGGGTTATAAATTTCTAGTGCTAAGAGATATATAAAAAAAAAACTAATGGTGATTCTGGATAGTCCATATTCAGTGGGAGCTAGGGTTTTCTCGGGTAACAAATCCATTCTTGACTAAGCACAATTACAACGATTTGAACTTAAAATATACTTTGTTTCCCTTAACTATGGATGTCCATTTCCTTAACTACGAGTTGCTTCTGAACATATCTTGAGATGAGGCATGAGTTATCTAAGTGACCATATTTCTCCAGATCTTACATGGTGATCAGGATTCACTAAAATTAAAATAGTACCTAAAATATAACTTCAAATCTTCCCTATGTCACATGATCAAACTAACCAACCAACTATCCTACATATGGGGCTGAAGCCGACCCCAAAGGTCATCTTATGTTAAACTTTACCTATTAACCAATTGCAACCGGTAAATCATGTACACTCAGCTTTAAAGTAAAACATTGTTATCATCTCTCACATGGACCCGTAACGCAACGGATAAAGTTCTAAGTAATGATCTGTTCTAAGCGGCAGTATTCTGGAGGTCGAAGGTTCAATCCTCAGTGCAGGTGATATTAAGAAAAGAATTAAGACTTCTACCCGGTCATGGCTGACGAAACAAGAACAATAATCTACCCCCGTGGATTAAAGGGTTCTGTTCGAAATTCTGTGCAGATTCCCAAGTCTGAATAAGGTCGGAGGTTACATCGGCCAAAACGTTGTAGGAATAACATCCAAGATGAATACAATAGTCCAAATAATCCAAATAATAAAAATCATCATCAATGCTGCTGTATGTCCCCATGCGGTAGCTTCTCTTGTCACTGGTGTTTGACCGGCAACAGTTTAAAATTCAGATTTCCAAATTCCTTGTCTTTAAAATTTTTGGAGGATATCAACGCATTATCATTGCCAGTAGCTGATGTTATTTCAGAGGTTTCCTTCTCCTAAACTAGTTGTCATACAGAGGTTTAATGGTATTTATCTTGGTAAGACACCATCCACTCCAAACCCTAACCTTATTTCCTTCCTTCCTAAACCTCACTCACACTTAAAGACCGACTGCGGATAAACAGTGGGAGGTCTATTCTTAGAATGGGTTCGGACGGCCTTACTAACTGGCTCCTCATTTTATTTGGTTTCTTTTTTGGGGGGATATTTTTTGTTGTCCCACTGCCAGTCATTTGTGGATCCAATTGTAAATATTCGATCTGGGGATATTTCAAGTAGGGTAAGTCCATAGAGTAAATGTGGCATTGTGGAGATTGTGTCTAGCTAAGTGTAGAAAATAGACAAGCAATACCATCGACCCTCCCCAATACTTTAGTGCCGAATTCGTTAAAATAGATCAATAAAATCTAGGGGAGAATAGATAACTTAATTGCTTTCCCTAGAGTATTAGTGAAAGTGATGCAGAACTCAAACTTGAACGTTTGTACAGCCCACACGTAGATGTCGATGCATGCGTCTAATCCTATTTAAATGATTGTGTTTCTGATTATCCTCAAAATAGCTGAATTATTTCTCCCTCATCGATGCATTAATAGTGTCACCCAAAATAAAGTGCTCGACACCTTTCCTCTTTCTTCCTCTACTTTGCTACGATATTGATTTGATAAGTTTTGAATGTTAAAGACAGACGGTGTTTGGTTGGAGTCCAATACCAAGAGCGTAAACATGTATCAGTAACTGTGGAAGAGGTGGGGGCCCTATGTGTTTATCAGTGTACGTCAGTCGAAGGTCAGTGTCTTTACATATGTCTGTAGAGATCAGTCTCCTTGTCGGTGTGTCTACGGGGGTCAGCCTTCTTGCCAGGATGTCTAAGAGGGTTAGTATCCTTGTCGGTGTGTCTAAGAGGGTCAGTCTCCTTGTCGGTGTGTCTACGTGGGTCAGTCTCCTTGTTGGTGTGTCTACGGGGGTCAGTCTCCTTGTCAGTATGGCTACGGGGTCAGTCTCCTTGTCTGTGTG
Source organism: Sepiola atlantica (assembly GCA_963556195.1). NCBI lineage: Eukaryota > Metazoa > Mollusca > Cephalopoda > Sepiida > Sepiolidae > Sepiola > Sepiola atlantica. Next base: position 64,790,742 of record OY744532.1, on the reverse strand, counting down.
TCTACGAGGATCAGTCTCCTTGTCAGTGTGTCTGCGGGAATCAGTCTCCTTGTCAGTATGGCTACGGGGGTCAGTCTCCTTGTCAGTATGGCTACGGTGTCAGTCTCTTTGTCAGTGTGTCTACGGGGGTCAGCCTCCTTGTTGATGTGTCTACGGGGATCAGCCTCCTTGTCGATGTGTCTACGGGGATCAGCCTCCTTGTCGGTGTGTCTATGGGGATCAGCCTCCTTGTCGGTGTGTCTATGGGGATCAGTCTCCTTGTCGGTGTGTCTACGGGAGTCAGTCTATTTGTCGGTGTGTTTACGGGAGTCAGTCTATTTGTCGATGTGTCTACAGGGATCAGTTTTTTTGTCTGTGTTTCTGCAGCGGTCAGTCGTTTTGTAGGTGTGCCTGCGGGGGTCAGTTTTTTTGTCGATGTGTCTGCAGGGGTCAGTCGTATTGTCCGTGTGTTTGCGGGGGTCAGTCGTTTTGTCCGTGTGTTTGTGAGAGTCAGTCTCTTTATTCGGTGTGTTCACGGATGTCAGTCTTTTTGTCAGCGTGCCCACAGAGATCAGACTTAGGTTATATTTTCTGGTGAAAAAACGAATAATCATCTTATGTTAAAATTACTTAAATTACCTTTTCAAACCCAAGTAACTGATTGTTAATGTCATTTGAATAATAAAAAAAAAGACATCTGTTGCATTAGTTTTTTTTTAATATTCATTTTTCAATTACATAAACAGAAACACTATTTTACTTAAAGAAACATTTCTAATTAGTTTTTGCACTTAGATATTTTTATAGAGAAATTGAATGATTTCAAGTATTGATCTTTCATGTGGTTTTTATTTATTTTTTTGTTAATTTGATTTTTGAAACCGTATACGGACATAAAAGTCACAGAATATACCTGTAAAAACAAACAGATTTAAAGGTCCAGCGACACAGCCAAGGTGCATTTGTGAAAACAAAAATGAGGAGAAAAAAAATTAGAATGTCTCTTTTCTTTCCGATCGCAAAACAGATCAGACATTGTTTTCCATACTCTATAAGTTTAGTCTTAGCCTGGACACAGGCCAAAGGAGATAGACTTTAATAAAAAAAATTTTTTTAAAATAAAAATCGGTTTATTTTTGTAATACTGGGTGATTTGTTCAACTTTCTACACGGAATGTTTATTTTATGGTATATAACCCCTTTTCGGTTTATGTAATACCGAATCTAGTAATTTTGCTAAGTTTTTATGCTTCAAGTTTTCAATATCTTCAAATATTTATTAATGCTGTAGATGTATATGAATTGTTTGTAATTTGATTTGGTTTTGTAGGCGTATATTTTGCAAATAAATTGTCTGCAAATGTTAGATTCTATTTAACCCATAAATGTGACCCTGACAGAATGGATTGGGAAGTAATGGTAACTAACCGGTGACTCCGCACTCCCCAAAGCTCACAAATTGGGACCTCGCTACCGGATGTATTTTAAGATTATACCCAGAACGATACATGAGTAGATATTTAACAATTTCATTGTCATAAATGGAGGCCAGAAAACAAATTTTAGTTTTATATTTAACTCATAACTCCCGCTTCTCTTATTTTGTCCTTTAGTCCTCACATTTCATGAGCGATGTTTCTGACAAAGGGGGAATAATTGCTGTTTTCTGGGTAGGAATCTATCCATATAACACTTATCGTTGGCTAGTTTTTGACCTTGAAGTAGTATTTTTTTTTATATTTACCTCCTTACATCAAGTGGCTTCATGCCTTGTCTGGAGCGATTTCCATAAAGAAAACTAGCAGGGCTACCTGGCATTGCCCGGGGCAAAAGTGTAAAATAAAATGAAACTCCTATCTCTATTCGTCTATCCCTTTCTTTCCCTCTCCCCCGTTCCCCCCTACCTCTGCCCCAACTACCTCCTTTTCCTCCGCCCAGCCGATTCCTTTCTGGACATACACACAAACAACTCTCCTTTATATAATAGATTCCTCAAGGAATAAGTTGACATTTTCTTTCCAAATTAGTGCATAAAATTGCTGAATCCCCCCCCATCGAATGAATGATATTTTTTATAATTTTAGATATTATTTATCCAGGGCAATGCTGATCAAGAATATACCAACTTTGTGGCTGTTTATTGTAGTTTTGTACTTTTAGCTGGACATACACACACAGACAACTGCTCTTTATATCATAGACTAGCAAAGCTATCCGGTGTTGCGGTGAGGGGGCATGGATAACAAAATAGAAGAGTTTTACAAAAGTGTAAATCTTTCTTCTAAAACTCTTCTCTCCCCTTTCCTTCCATCAGGCTCTCTTTCTCTACCTTTCATCTCTGTGCACTAATGTAGCTCCTGGTGATCTCAAGCGGATAAATATTTAAGTATTTTTTTAATCATAACCTAGTCATGGTCACACTTAATCAGATGAAGGGGGTGTATTTGTAAGTGTATCTTTTAGTCGAACACACACATACAGAAAAAAACTACTTGGCGAATATACCTGGTGAACCAAGTGCAAGAAAGATACAAACAATTGCGCTTAAAGGGACGCTTAGAATCGTAAAACGATCTCTCGGGTTGAGTCTCTGAAATAGTGGGTGAATGTCTGGCATCCAGTAGGATGCCACATACCCAACAAAACAAAAAGATAAGAAAATTGAAAAAAAAGAAAGAAATACGACTTTCTTTTATATAATAAACTAGCATAGTTACCCGGGGGAGGGGGGCATGAACGACAAAATAGAAGGGTTGAAAAGTGTAACATCTTTCTTTTAAAACTTCTCTCAATCTCTCTCTATTCCCCCTCTTTCTATCACTCCCCCTTTTCGCTTTCTCTGGAAAAAAATTGTTGACGAATTACTACATAATAATATTTTTAAGAAATCGCTTATAATGCCCCCCCCCCCCCCGACTAATTCTGTTCCTGTTGGGCCCCAAAAGAATGATTATTAAAAAAGAAATGTGCCTCTATTTTGTCAGAGGTGGAAAATAATATATCAGTTTTGTAGGTGTGTCTTGTGTAGTTTTAACTTTTAACTTCGCACACAGACACAACTTTCCTTTATATAATAGATAATTCTCAACTCTAGCAAAACGTGTATATAAGAGAGGGTGTCTTAAAAGCCGTAACAACATCAAGATTGTACATTTAAGTTGACATTTCAATCTATTTCCTAGTAATAAAAATTGACTGGATTACTTACAGAAAATAGTCTGGTAAAAAACAACAACTCAGCAATGAAAGTATGTTTACACTTATCTCTCTCCAGCATTTAATTAATTACTTATCAAAATATTAGTTTGGACATATTTTATTAAACAATTACATTTTCCCTTCAAACTATTGATGTGTCTGAAGAAAACTTCTTTTATTGTCTTACGCAAATATACTTACGTCTCGTTTCTATCACATGTGAATCATCTTAAGATACGAGCCTGTGTCAGTGTGATTCTGAATCCATTAGAAAGTAAATTCGTATGAGTCAACATGGTACACAACTTTGTTGATCGGCTTGATTCTGTTGTTGGCATTCTTGCAGGAGGGACCACGTGAAGGTTGCCAACATCTTTAATTGAAATTAGTACTATGAGATCAAATAGATTCGAACTTGGCACACCCAGGTCGCCAGTCCGTGTTGTTATCCACTTAACTACAATCACCTTCAGTTGGATATGCCTCAATATCAGATTAGACTAGTGGAACACTTGTCACACATTTCATGACGTGGCTGTGGAGTCGGAAGCATTAAGGACTCACTGGAGTTGCGATTGGTAAAACTAACCCGACTCTGACACCAGTAGAATTTACACTTTATATTATTACTAGTAGTAGTCTTGTATAGTCTTTCCTGACTTGGCTGACCATCTTGTTTTTTTTCTGTGTGATTTTTGCCCATCACTCCCAACCCCCAAGTGGCCAGGCTTTGTTTGAGATGCAACAACCCTAAAACAAACTCTACAGCTCCGATCTTTCCATTATTTTTCTGAGCATAGAGAAAACATTCAGCATGGACCGCGATGTTCATTATCCAAACCCCTCCTTGGGGTAATGACGCGTCAGGAGCAACATCCCAGCACATCTTATGGCATCATAGTCAAGGCCGGAGGAGAGAAAACGAAGTTGCTTTGTCACAGCAACGCATGAGTCCATAAAGTCTTGTATCCCCACCACTCCTTAACATATATCAGTAGTAGTAGTAGTAGTAGTAGTAGTAGTAGTAACAGTAGATTTTACTTCGCATTTTAATGAAATGTAAGCTACCGGCAAATCACATAAAATTTCATAGACTCCAAACAGACTGTGAAAGTTAAAATTCTATTAGATTTGTTGGGTCATCCAGAAAGTTTTCAGCAATTTTGAAGTTATTTCTTCAAATAGTCTATAAATTAACTGTAATGTTGGTATGGCTGATTACATCCCACACCCAAATATATATATATATTAACGATTAAAACCATGATACCACAATTCGTATGTTTGGATGTAAACTCCCCCATTGAATAGTATGACTTGAAGAATAAATAAAAACAAAATATTATACGGAAATAATATATAGTGAAACAAAAAATTAAAAAAATAAATGAATGCTGAATACAATTTTTTTTTTTTAGACTGGAGGGTTAACTTTTTATGAGCACTGATGATAGCATCTTCAAGAAAAATTAATGCTTTATTCACTTTGAACATTATATATATATCATGAGATATGTGATTGAGCTAGGCCGAAACAATTGTATGCGAATAAAAACTATTTTTTACTGAATGTGTGAAAATTTTTTCCTTACATTTGCTGAGGTTTTTATAATATTAAAATATTTTTATTACAACTCTAGTTCTACACTATCGAGCAATTACAAAAACGTTTATGTTATAAAAAATTTATATTTAAATTTGTATATATATATATATATATATATATATATATATATTATACTAAAGCAGAGTTTATTAACATTTGTTTCTAAAGGCTTTTTTCTTATATACTTTAATGGTGCAAAATGCATGCTAAAATATTTGTTTTGGGATTGAGTTATGTTTGAAAAAGAAAATATGTTTTAATTGTTGTAAGTAGCCATAATTTATGAACAACTGAAGTCATCCATCTCTCTTTGTTATCTATGAATTTCTCTCACACATTCTCAATCTATGTTGATTCAACCACTCTCTAATAGTTTGTTTTAATGTCTCTATGAGCATTTAGAGAAAGAGTGACTCTCTTTTCTCAGTGTTACCATCTAATGTACATACGTGTTTGTGGTGTGTACAGACACACATATGTAAATTAGATGGCAAAATAATAAGTATAAAGTGCTCAATAATAAATAGAGATGTATATTCATTTGGTATAAAACTTTTTATTTATACACACATTGTTTGTTTTTTTGCTTGTACATGTTATGAATTACGGCTAATTAGAATATGTCTGCAAATGTGTAACCAAAAATGTTTGTATAAATAGTTTTATAACATTATATATATATATATATATATATATATATATATATATATTAAACAGACAAACGAAATCAATATTCTAATATAATAGTTAGCTTGCTCATCTAATAAACCATTGTAAGTAGGTTTCATTTGATTCTTGGTAATTGTTCCAGAATTGTGACCTGATTTTGGGTTTCATACTCTAGTCTTGATCAAACCCTGTAAAAAAGTGAATGTATAAGCAGAGAGTTACCACTACTACTACTATTTGTCTTGATGAATGAGTGGTAATTTGTAGTCACCATTTTTGCTACTCATCCTGCCAAGTACAATCAATCAATCAATCATTATCCAATCGTTAATTTAATTCTTGTCTTAATATTTTGATCACCAATTGGTTAAGTAGTGGGTGTTGGATATTTTGCCTCATTGGCCCCAATGAGAAGTCGGTAGGTCAAACAATGAGTGAATTTGCCGGTGAAGGTGAAATTCAAAAGTGGGTCAAGATTCATAATAGAAGAGAAAGAAGAAAAGAAAAGCTTTATAAACTGTCCTTATTTACTTGCCTCCCCACAAGGGCAGATTTAGACACAAGGTCGGGTTTTAATGTAAGAAAATTCCAGTCCCCCTCCCCTCCAAAAAAGGGGGAACTCTGGATTGGGACAAAAATTAAAATTGCCTCAGTCCAGGATTTTTCCTTTACTGATGGAGGACAGAAAACATGAAGTGTATTATCAGAACAGATACTACACTTTTCTCCTAGCCAAAAGGCCAAACTGTCATATATATATATATATATATATATATATATATATATATATTAGCTCTACCAGTTCAGGATGCAGTAAAGTAATTTTATTTTTTTATTGGTATTTGTTTGCACATTTTTTATACATACAGAAAAAAAAATTTAATTGTAAGGGAGACAACTCTTTATATTCTTCATCTAAAAAAATATGAGCCATTCCCCTAGCTGATCTTGATTTTTTTTCAGTCATAATTGAAAAATGTTTCCATATTGCTAGGACTATATAATTTATTAAATGAACTGTAGTGAAATATTATAATGCACATGGTACAACAAAAACAAATAAAAATTAGCTAGTCAGAATCAAAGTTTAATATGTCAGCTGAAATGCTATTCTGGTCCAACTTTTTAAATATCACAAAATATTTTTATAGGTTATATATATATAGCCGCACTGAAGAGCTGTGATACAGCGAAACAGTCTGTATGTGGATGACTATATATATATATATATATACACACACACTGCTACTGATGACGTCATCCATTAAAAAGATTTTTTTTTCTTTTTATTAATGTGTCACCACAGGCCACTCGAGGATAAGGGTTAATGAGATTATCAGTTGGCGATGAACAACATCATGAGAGGATTGGAAACGATGGGTGAAATGGCCAGAATTTGATTATTTAGACGAATGGCTCGACAAAAATTTATAAACTTTGGACTTGAAAACTACTATGTCAGCAGAGAAGCAGCCCCATGGGATTGTATTCCACAGATGAAAGTTCTGTTTAGTTTTGGATACACGAAGAAAGAAAATTAAAAAAAATTTGCAGTGAATTTTTGCTGTGAATGTATTACAGGGGAAAACCAGAGATTGGAGCTCAGTTGAGCACCTTTCAGTAAAATAACTACTGAGTAGAGAAAGACTGGCAACGTCTCTTCTGTGAGAAAGCGAAGATGCAGGATAACTGTGCACAGTGGATGATGCCGCAAAATGATGAGAGATGGAAGGGAGCCTTTATTACGTTTTATCTAGACACCCTGGTATCCAACCTACAGATCTCAACCTTAAACCATGTGTAATTCCCCCATAAAAACTAAACCACAACAGACACAACATCTGAGGATTGCCACTTAGCAGTACAAAATAATTATCATTTCTGATGACCTAAAGAAAAAAAAGACTTTTTACTATAGAGTGGAAGATTTCTTTCCGAATTCATTTCAGCTGACAGGATAAGTCTTGGGGGGTTGTCTGACTTGTTATTTGCTTTCTTGCTTCTCCTTACCACTTGAAAGGTTTTCATCTAGGGGCTGGAAAAAAAGCATTTGCTTTACTCACTAACTTTTGTGTGATGGGATGGAAGTACATATATTTATTTATATAGAAATGAATACACATTCGTTTTTATCATAGGGTGGAGGATATATATAATTTTTATACTTACAACCATTGTAACTTTAAGAATTGTATCAACTTTGTTTGAGAAACATGGCAAGAAATCCCTCGAGCTAATGATAATGTTTGTGAACTGATCACCAACATGTCTAAAAGGGTCTTTGTTTAAAAATGCAAATGGGATGTCAGCTAAGAATTGTTAGCGTTTGAGTGTGTGCATTCACTGCACAGGCTGTGATCGTCCACTCGTTGCGCTGGTCTGAAGTCGGTGCTCGATTCTGACACCGGCCGCAGTGTCAATTGTGTGGTCTCGGTCAGTGCTGCAACAGAAGCATTCTCCCTCTAAATAAAATTACAACTCCAGTTTAAAACAACAAGTAACCAAGTTTTATTTTGAGAGATGTTTTCTTCTACTGAACAATAGACTCGCAAATCAAGACAATCCCTTAGCTTAGAGCCCAAAACCCATCTTGTTTGGAGAGGCAAACAAACCTCAACTGACCGTGAGATGCCCAGAAAACCAACTGCTGGAATATTCTGGTCCTTTGTGGCAGACTACCCAGTTATCCACTTAAAAATAATTGCCAACCTTATCTATGATCATAAAAAAACTACTGCCTAGGAGTTTTGTATCTGGACAGCCATTAAATTTGGAAGACCCTCACGGGGGCATAGCCACAGCAGGGGACCTCGTATCTGTAGAACCATTACTTTTTTCTAAGGAGAAATAAAATTTGGAGGAGGGGGGAGCAGTCAAAGCTCCAGACCAGAACATATTTCGAATTTCTTGTGTGGTTTCCCTTCTCTGGGTCAAATATCTCTCACTCGCAGCAAATCTGTTATTCACGTACATCGCAAACATGCAACCCAATAAATATGAAACCGCCTAGTGTACGTTTAGAAAAATGAATACTCTATTATAATACTTTCATTAAATAATAAGCTGGCTTTGCTGGTTCGCTGTCGTTTTGCAAAGTTTGCTACTTGAAATACTTGAAATATTAATGTAAAATAATAAACATTTCATTCATAACTTTGTTGTAAGCATCATATTCGGTTAAACGTCCGTTTTACATACTGGCATGTGTTGAACAACTTTTAGAAATTAACTTCCAAGCAAGCCCATCTCTGTCCAGGTCTTTATTTATCCCTCTCTTTCAAGTCTATCCTTATCATGTCCTCCCATGTTTTTTTGGCCTTCCCCTGTGAACTGAACCTGCTACCTCAATTGTTCTACATCGACTCAACTAACCCAGGAACTCCCATTCATTTTTTCAATGTGGCCACATCATCGAAACATCCTCTTCTGCATGCATCCTTAATCTTCCTCTAAGCTTATCAGATCTGAGCCTGTCTTTATACATCTGTCGTAACAGTCTCATATCATTTCTCTCCATGCAACGCATGTCCTCAATCCTCACTGATCAGGTTTCCTTTCTATACATCATAACACTGCATACACATGCCTGATAGACTATTCTCTTGGTCGACAGTGGTAACGCTCTGCTGGTTAGTAATGGATAAAGTTACCTGAACTTAATCCGTCCATTCCTAATTCTAGCTATCACACTAGCACCTGCTCCACCCTGTGCTCCAAGTAACAACGTCAATAACTTCGCCATCAACGCATATTTTCTACAGATCTGAGTTCGTATTCGTCCCTGTTGCACACAAACTCGTTGTCCTCTCTCAACCTACCAGTAATTACACTGCACTTCTTGTGTATCCAATACTTGCATGCACCATAGAAAATTTAGTTGCACCCGACTCCCTTACCACAAACTGAGCATGGGAATTTTCCAACACTATAACCAACAAAATCTTTCTCATTTATTTATATATATTATATAGATAAACATAAACATTATATTATATTATATAGATAAACATGAACATTTTGGTTATTTCAGTACAAATTTATTTATCTTTTAAATCTTATAGAAAAGAAATGAAAGCAGACATCAATTTGCTTTCTCACTTGCAATTTAGAAATAGATCACAACTTGTTGAAAATCAAGTCGATTCACCTAAAGAAAGGAACATTTGAACACAACTGCTAAATATTTGTCCAGGAAATAAAACATTATTGCGAAACAGAACTATTCGTTATATTAAAATCAAAACAATCATCGAATTTAAAAAAAAGTAAAGCAATAACAAATGATGGTTGATTAATAAAATGGCCTTCTTCAAAACCAATATGCAAATTACTTAATCATGTGACCGATATCACATGTACAAAAGCAGTATATAAAAACAGATACTGCGTCTAATTGTGTAAACTAAAATTATTTACGGTTAGTACGAGAAATGGGCCCAACTTTCAGATTTATTCATTTAGATGAATATTTTAAATAAACATCGAAGTTTATATCGATGACTATTTACTTCTCTCACGTCTGTGTATATATTTAGAGAGAATTCTCTCTCTCTCTCTACATATATATATATTATTATTATTATTAGTAGTAGTAGTAGTAGTAGTAGTACTACTACTATAATAGTAATAATAAAGCTGAGTTAATCAACGTTTGTTTCCTAAAAGATTTTGTCCTATATTTTAATCATACAAAATACATTTCAAAGTCCGTTTTGGGATTGTGTTATGTTTGAAAAACTTCCATTCTAATTGTGTTAATAAGCCGTAATTTGCAAATAACTCATCAAGTGAATCATCTCTTACTAAAGTTCTATCATTTTCACCCTCTCTCACTGTATGTAGCTTGACCCCCCCCGTCCTTCCTGCTCTTATTCTATACATCGTCTATTACTCTTTCTTCCGTCACTCTCTCTCTCTCCTTCTCTCTCTGTTTATTAACACTAACAGTCATAGGTAATAAAAAAGGAAATAATAAAGATTGAAATAGCCGATTATAAACAAATGGGAATACCACCACAGGCAGTAATACTATTTAAACTGTAGTTGGAGAGGGAAAGAGAGAAAGAGAGAGAGAGAGAACGAACAGAAAGAGGCTAAATTTGGATTTTGTCTTTTTATTTTTTTTAACTGGCTTTACAAATTTACTTTTTCTTAATTCAAACAATTGGTATTTCTACAGAATTCGAACTGAACTGTTTTTTTTTTAATCCTAACCCTAAGTTTTAGATTTATTTTGTCAAAAGTCAGTTTGGTTCGGTTTAAATTCCGTAGAAGAACAAAATGAATGACCCAACGGGTCACATCTTGTCTAGTATATATATATATTCAATATTAGAGTGTTGCTTGATAACAAAAAAATATGAAAATTAAATTGCAAGCATGATTTAGAATTTTAAAATTAATTACAGATTTGAATTGCACTCATTAAAGTGCATTTAAAATCAGATAATTCACGCTTTTCCAGATTGACCACAAGCAAAACATAAAAATCGCTAAAAAAACAAACAAACACAGAAGAAATATATAATTTGGATTATTTGGACTACTGTTCTCATCTTGGATGTTATTCTCACAACGTTTGAGCCGATGTAATAATCAGTTCTAAGTGACAGTCTTCTGGAGGTTGAACGTTCAATCCTCAGTGCAGACGATACTAAGAATACAATTACGAATTACTTAAGACTTCTACCCTGTCATGGCTGACGGAACAAGAGCAAGCTACCTCTGTGGATTAGATAAAGGGTTCCATTTGAAATTACGTACAGAATCCCGAGTTCAACAAGATACACCTGAAGAAGGTCAGAGGGGTGATGGGCCAACACGTGAGAATAGCATCCAAGATAAGAACAGTAGTCTGAATAATACAAATGACTGATATAAGTTGAAAACTAAGAATTTAAGTGCAATTAGAACATGGCAGTTAAATTATAAATTCAATGAAATCTTTAGAATATCCATAAAAGATGAAGACGAAACAAATTCTTTCTGTTTACATAACAAAATAAATCTGTAATGTTGTGGTGTCGTCTGAGGTGTGTATAATATAATTCCCTGAATTTTGATTTTTCTTAAGAACCTTTAAGCCTTAAATTTGAGAGATTTTCTAGAACTAAAATCAAAATTAGAATAAGGATTCTAGACACAAGGTTTAGTATGATTATATCTTGACTTTAATCTTCAGGACACATAAAAGTGGTGCAAAACTGGTCTCTAGGGAATTAATTTTACCCGTCCTGGGAACAGTAATCTGACTCTAGGTTTTGTTTTAATAAATCTGACACAAACTCCTGCAAAACTTTCCAGACTGGAAGTCAAGAGTTTTTTGAAAAAAACAACAACTCCCAACCACAGAGTTTGTTTTAAAAACATGACTACGAATTTTCAAACTCTGAGGTCGACTGAAAAAAATACATCTTCACACTTTGGAGATGATTTTTTTAAAAAACGACCCTGACACCTACAACTTCCGATGCCTTACCTTGGAAGTGGCCAGTCGGGTGAAATAAATTTGTCTGCCAACCTCTACCTACATGTTTGTAAAATGTGCGATACATTATAAATAATATTTTTTTTATACTCGATGATTTTGTGATCATCAGATTTTTCTGAAAATAATGTTCTTGGTATTATTTAACATATCCATGATATAAATCGTTTTTTTTTTTTTTCATATCTATGTAAATAGGATTTTGTTTTTTCCCCACAGGAATGAACACACGCCATCTTGCCTTTTGATTTTTGATTCCATCAGATAACTTTTTCAATACATTTTCATGTCAAACACATCAGACCTCAACATCTCCTAAATCTTCCGTGTACCTCGTTTATTATCAGTTACGAGATGCACGTTCATACCGATTCTTTGGTTACAGCAATAGACTGAGGTTTTATAGCACGGTTTTCTTCATTTTTCAGACGATGGAACATATTTGATACATTTCGTTTTTTATTTGTTTTTGTTTTTTTCAAACTTGAAAAGGCATCATTATACATTAATAGAAAATAGTTTGTAAGGCATAGCAAGTATGAGTCGATTCATTTTTTTAATTTATTTATTTTATTTTTTAAAATAAAATCTTATCTATTATATACTAGTTGATCTCCCTAGCATTGTCTGCATATTGACTATAGATTTATTTTTATATATCTTATATATAGCATAATCCCGTTGACACACCGGTTCTTGTTAGATCACCGAAGTTAAGCAACGTTGAACCTGGTCAGTATCAGATGGGTGACAATTTGGGAATACTAGGCACCTCCCCTGATTGGGATATACATGCAGCTTGGGACCTCATGTGAATTTAATATTCCCTAGAAACTTCCTGTCCAGTAAAATCGAGTGCTCGCTCAGAGCAAATACCACACCAGGTATTACCTAAATGGGTATATAATAAGAAAAACAACCTCTTGAAATCGGAACAGAACCGAATTAAGACAGACGATCTTGGACAAATAAAGAGCTCGATATCATTTTAGATAGAGCTATATTAATAATGCTACTTGTTAACGACCAGTCAAATCTGATGAATGGTAATTGCGCGAAACTAATAAATACAATTATATATATATATATATATATAAATAAGAAGAATGATGAAAATAAAAGTTGGAAGAATTACAAATTTTATTAAATCATCAATAGTTCGAAAACAAGGAGAAATCTCAAATCCTTAATCCATGAATTTTCAAAGATAAATTCTTATCTTTATTGATTTATTCAAAGATAAATTCTTTTTATTGATTTATTGCTCTATCCAGTATATTGAGCTTTCCATTATTATGATAGGTCATTATTTAAAGATACAACATTTATTATATATATAATATATATAGTCTAAAGAAGATTTGAGTCATTTTAAACAAAGAAAGACAATCCCGTTTAAATTCCTAGGCATACTAACTAAATCCAACATATCGCAGACTTAGCACTTGCAAAAGCTGACTTACCCTTGGAAAATTTATAAATACAAAAGGGGATTCAAGTATATAACAGAAAAACATAAACAGGGGACCTTAACTTAAATTGTGAAATAGGACAACGGGAACATCAGCTGTTTACTATGTAACTGTTTCAGAGATTTAAAAACAGAACAGCTATAAAATTTATGGCACTCCAGTGGTACTGATCAAATTACCACTTCCCCAATAACCAAATATATAAACAATTCAGTTACTTTTTCATTTACTTATATATATAAGTAAATAAATATTGTATCATTCTCATATCATTTCTCTCCATGCAACGAATGTCCTCAATCCTCATTGGCCAAGTTTCACATTCATACATAATCATACTGCATACACATGCCTGATAACTTAACTGAAGTTAAATTTTATGGGATTCTTTTTATTATTTTAAACATGAATAAAAATAGAATTACAATAAGAATAAGGTAAATATTGCATGAAAAATATCAGTTAATGTTTTTAAATTAATAATTTTTAAATAAAAACATGTAACATAAGAATAAATAGAGAAATCATGATTTTATTAAAAATTAATTGTTTTGAAGTAATTGCTAACACATCCGGACCCTTATGAACTAGGAAATTTACCCATTGTTTTTCATCGTGTATAATTTTAACCACGTGACAAGCAAATAGGGACACACAAAAATGGACCTATACTAATAGTTTATGCGACAATTTCTCATTCGACATTCTTTCTGCAAACTCACTCCTGAAATATTTCTCCCACTTTATGTCTCCCTCGTCAGACCACTGTTAGAGTTTGGTGTCCAGTCCTCTGCTCCATATCTAATACGTTATCTCCAGCATCTGGAAAGAGTTCAAAGACTGGCTATTCGAATGTTGCCAGTTCTATGGGATCTGCCCTATGAAAGCCGACTCAAAAAACTTAACCTTTTCTCCCTTGAGCGCCGACGATTATGCAGTGATCTCATTTTGGCCTACAATCTCCTCAATGGTCATTACGATATACCTCAGGATCTATTGTTCACTCCTGCACCAGAAAGAGGTATATGCAGACACCACAAGAAACTATTTCAACACCGATTGCGATTGAACCGGAGGAGTGCCACCTTCTAAATCAGGATCCCTGAACCTTCTCCCAAGAGAGGTAATAAATGCGCCAACAACGCATCAATTCAAGACTAATTTGGACAGGTGCTGGGCTACTGTATCCTCTTTTGTGTAAATTTCTACCATCCTTTTCTTACATGGCAAGAAACATTGTTTTATTTTTTGCCAAATTAATTGAATTGAATTTGTATTTTACCAAATAGTTAATGAATGGTATTTATTTACAGTTGAAAATTTTTTTGGAAAGTTTCACAATTAAATTTTAACCACTATGTGATAATTAAGAGAACTTTGAACACCCAAAATGGCAGATATTTAAAAAGACAATACACAAAATTTGAAAAAGTACATGGAGTATTTATTTTACAGGACAGGCCGTCTTGCAAATGTTATCTAATTTCATTGAAAATATTTCAGTTTTTATATTTTTTATTTTTGTTCATCTCTGAGAGTCCAGTGTATATTATTAAAAAAAAAAAGATGAAAGGGAGGGAGGGAGAGAGAGATATGTCTGCTGTAATATTAATATAAGGCCCCTTAAAATTTACTTTGGCCAAATCCCTACCTCATAGTCAAACAAAATCCGACTCTTGGTTCTGTTTTGAAAACTCAACACCAAGTTTGCTTCATAAAAAAAATCGCAATTCTGATTTCTCACCTACACGAAAAACATACTTCTTTTATTCATTTAATGTTACGTTTCCTTGGCCGGTCAACCTTCCTGCGATTCAAGACATCCATGCTTATGCAACGCTTTATCCAGGAGGATGACCGTACCAACATAACAGATTTCTTTGATTAAAACTGTCAAAATAGAGTTTATGAAGCTGAGTATATGAGTTAAGAAACATCTGAAGTTTTGTCTCAATTACGGAATATAAAAATGATTGAAATTTGCTTTAATTTTCGGTATTTGTTGAATATTATGTTTTGTTTCTATTTGTAGTTTTAATTTCAATAAAATTAGAGGCAAATAAACCGGTTTTGGTGGAGGGTTTAGGCTTTATGAAGATTCTAATCTATTTTCAGGATTAAGAACTCTTATTCCTTTTATTAGTTTAGTCTATTATTGAATAATTTTTCAACTTAAAAAATTCAAAAACATACTGCTTTTGTAAAAACTGTATGAAAATAAAGCTTACATAACTGAAGTTTTTGGTGTACAAACGTTTTAGTTTTGTGAAAATTATTAAGAAAAATCTTTTCTTTTTTTTACTTTTAAAAAGAATTTTTTTAAATATTTTTATGAATTAAGAAATTTAAACAAAAAGATGGCATCAGGAGTTGTTGCTTTAATGAGAAAGTTGCTGCCTGTGTAGTCCCCCCCCCCCCTGGGGATGGGAATTAGGTAATTTGTTTTAAACCAAACTATCCTGATATTGGTAGAATGGGATTTTAGGATGAGTGATATTTATTATTTATATATCTGTATATTTATAAAGTTGAACCATTTGTTGCACTGACAGTGAAATTAAAATGCCAACATTCTTGATAGGAAGAAGAACAGCTTTCTAATATAATCAGTCATGCCTATGTGATCAACGTCACAAGGTTAACTAATTTGCATATTGCTTTGCAAAACGAACTCTCATTAATTAACTATTGGTTTTCAGTTCTATTTACAAATATTTTTGTGGATACATGCTTAGCATTTTGGATGAAAAGAGTATTTACAGCCTTCGAATGTAATTTTGCAAATATGCATGGTAGATTTTAAAATAATCATATTTTGGTACAAGAATAAAAACTAAACAGACTTTAAAAAGAAATGCGAAACAAAAATAAAAGTATAAATACTCCGGGCAAAGCCGAGTCTGAACAGCTAGTATATATATATATATATATATAATTTTAATTTTTAATTTTTTTTTATTTACGTTGTATTTTTTTTTTCTCTACATTTTATTCAATTGTTTTGCTTGGAGTTAATTTAAAATGGCAAGACTGCCTCTTCTGTTGATAAGAATTCTTTGTACGAACGCGCAAAGAAAGAGGAATTGGGGGGTGGGGCTTGGTACGTGTTTTGTGTTATCTGCTGACTTTAGTGCTTCCTGCTTGTCGGAAAGATGAGGTCAACGCAATCACAGGTGAATGCAAATCACACCAGACATTTTAAAATAGTTTTTGCCCAAATTTTGTTACACAAAGCGTTTTTATATTATTGTTTTTTTTTTTTAAATGGTTCAAACGTACAAATTACTAAAATTCTTTATTCCTAGTTGACTTACACAGCATTGCATGGGTGTCACAAATTTGGGTTCGCTCTGTCTGTGGGACCACGAATTCGACGACTGCAACCACATGCAGAGAGGGCCCCCCCCCTCCCTGGAAAACAGGGCCACCTGTAGGCCGTGAGTGGCTACCCGTGATACCTTTAAACGTGATTCTAGTGGCTGAGAAGTACGTGGCCTGGTGACTTTCAACAATCCACTTCAACCCTTACTCCGGCTAGACTGGGACATCGGGGAGCCCTGATCCGATCAATCGGCTGGTCACGTCATGCCCTATTATCCTCAACCGTATTATTACATCCTCAACCGTATTATTTAATCTGGTTTTTCTAAAAATCAAAATCTCCCCCCCCCCCCCACCAGGGAATGCCGATGGGTCTGCTGAGGCATTTTTTGTCGGCCAGTTTTCTCCAAGTTTAAAAAAAAAAATTTAACTCACCCTAAACAATGCACATTGCCACTGAGACTTAAGAGGCTGCTGTGAATTTGGAGTTATAACCATAGAGACATCCTAAGTGGGGAGTTGTGCAGCGAGATGTTTGTTCACATTACATTTAAATTTCTACATATTGGTAAAGTCAGGGAAACAGGGAGCGGGGAGGGAATTTCAAAGGCTAGCAGTTCGAGGAAAGAAGCTATTAGAGTAGAAAGCCTTCTGACATCTGGGGACATCATCAGTGAAGGGGTGGGATTTTGCTGATTGTCAGGTTAGTCGGTGGTATTTATATCGAGAGAGCACCAGAGCAGCAAGTTCATCAGAGCACATTCTATTGAAGTACTTGTAAAACAAGCACAGAGCTGCAACACTGCAGCGATGGGACAGAGGATGGAGCTTGGTAGCCAGCGTGGGACCTATTAGATTAGAGACTTTTTTTTTTAATCCTGTCTAAGAGAGAGAAACTAGTGGTTAGTGCACCAGCCCAGATGTGGAAACAATACTCCATGCACGGGCGAATGGTGGCTTTGTAGAGATATAGGATACTGTAAGGTGTGAGAAGTTTTCTAGCATGGTAAAGGGAGCCCACTTTCCTTGCAGCAGCCTAGACAGTATCTTCTATGTATTTGTTCCAATTCATGTTACCTGTGAATGTTAGGATGAGGAATTTGAATGTTGGACTCTTGGGTATCAGCCATTGAAAATTGGTAGTTGAAAACATTTCTTATAATCGTTAAAGGAAAGGACTTTTTTTAATAACATTAAATATTACCATCCATTTATGTCCCCATTCAACTACAGACTGGAGGTCATTTTTTAAGGATTGAGCCATTGACGTGGATATGTGTGCGTTCATTTTACAGACATGTCGAGAATAGCGCCTGGTGTCATCGGCAAATATAACCATCTCTGACACAATTGCATCAGGGAGGTCGTTTATGAAGATCAGGAATAATAAAGGTCCAAGGATCGATCCCTGGGGTACACCTGCATTAATGTTATGTTGTTTGGATATACGGCCATCGAGGATGACCTGGATCTCTCTTTTGGTTAGGAAGGATCTGATCATATAAAATATTCGTCTAGTAATACCATACAAATTAATTTTCATGCGGAGGCCTTCATGCCAGACATTGTTAGAGGCTTTAGATATATCAAGCGTTATGGCCCTAGCTTCACCTTCCTTGTCCAGTGTATGGTATGTGCATTCAGAGATGACCGTTAGGATATCAACAGTAGAGCGGGCTTGCCTAAATCCATACTGATGGTCAAACCTAAGTTTAGCATTAACTAGGTGGTAGACTAACGCTAGATTGATTAGTGATTCAAAGATTTTAGCGAAGAGCGGGAAGGGACTGATGGAGTGATAATTTTGTGGATCTGTTCTTTCACCAAACCTAACAACCAATCAACATCTTTTATATATATGAGAGAGAGAGAGAGAGAGGGAGGGAGAGAGAGAGAGAGAGGGAGCTTTTTTTTAATAGAAAGGGAGAACTTCGGAGTTTTCAAAGTTTTATCTTCATTCCATATTTTTGTACTACATATCCAAATTCCTCTGGTATTAATCCTTAGAAAATCATATTCGGCTTAACATCCGTTTTACATGTTGTCATGTGTTGGACCCAGTGCTGTATATATTTGCATAAGTTGATTGAAATATAAGCCTAGTTGAACAATTTTGTTTTGTTGTGTTCCTGAATATTATCAACTTATTAATCAAAAGAAGAAACAAAAACAGACACCAACTTAAAATTCAGTTGGCATGGCGCGAAAGATAAAAACAAATACAAAGGTTGGGAAGAGCCATTCGCAAGTCGACACATACACACAATCATTGTATTTTGATACGTAACACAAGGGGCTTAGCATGGTCCTTTTGAATAAGACTTCGCAAGATTCCAAATTACAGCAAATAAGAACGCATTAGTATAGATGGCCAAAAGGTTATAGAAATGTCAAACTGAATTACATATTAATTGACATAGACCATTATTATGTTATATAGCAGAGGGGCGAAGGTTAATGTGTAGAACATTATTGAACGCTTACCAGGGTATACAGACGTCAAGTTGTGTTGCATTCTTACTAGATATATAGACGCGACGGTGTGTGGAATTCTTGCTAGAGTATATAATGTGAAGGTGTGTTGAATTCTTACCAGAGTATATAATGTGAAGGTGTGTTGAATTCTTACTAGAGTATATAATGTGAAGGTGTGTGGAATTCTTACCAGAGTATATAATGTGAAGGTGTGTTGAATTCTTACCAGAGTATATAATGTGAAGGTGTGTTGAATTCTTACCAGAGTATATAATGTGAAGGTGTGTTGAATTCTTACCAGAGTATATAATGTGAAGGTGTGTGGAATTCTTACCAGAGTATATAATGTGAAGGTGTGTTGAATTCTTACCAGAGTATATGATGTGAAGGTGTGTGGAATTCTTACCAGAGTATATAATGTGAAGGTGTGTTGAATTCTTACCAGAGTATATAATGTGAAGGTGTGTGGAATTCTTACCAGAGTAAATGATGTGAAGGTGTGTTGAATTCTTACCAGAGTATATAATGTGAAGGTGTGTGGAATTCTTGCTAGAGTATATAATGTGAAGGTGTGTTGAATTCTTACCAGAGTATATGATGTGAAGGTGTGTGGAATTCTTACCAGAGTATATAATGTGAAGGTGTGTTGAATTCTTACCAGAGTATATAATGTGAAGGTGTGTGGAATTCTTACCAGAGTATATGATGTGAAGGTGTGTGGAATTCTTACCAGAGTATATAATGTGAAGGTGTGTTGAATTCTTACCAGAGTATATAATGTGAAGGTGTGTTGAATTCTTACCAGAGTATATGATGTGAAGGTGTGTAGAATTCTTACCAGAGTATATAATGTGAAGGTGTGTTGAATTCTTACCAGAGTATATGATATGAAGTTATGTTGAAATATGCTAGTAAATAAAATATTAATTTGATAATTTTAAAGTTTGCATTTACTGTCGTGCAGTTCATAGCATATGTGGAAAATTCTCTCCTTCCTTAGTCTCTCAAAATATTTTCAATTCTTATGATGTGAACAGATGTTAAATATTTCTGAATAAATTTATTTAAATTGTTTTTGTTGCTGACATTCATTTCTGAAATGGGTGTTGTCTTATCTATTTCTAAAAATATCTCGCTCAGTTTACAATCGTCATTCGATAGGATTCGTTTCTTATTGAGTAGCTGCAAATGGCTTTGTATAACAGTTCACCCCATAAATCCCGGGCCTGATATATAGACGTGACCACTAATAAATAAAATTCATATGATTTTTATATTACGAACCTTCAAATGGCACATGCCAAAATTTGAGCCCAATCGAATTATTACTTTATAAATTAAAGTTATTTAAGTAAAGTTACTGTGGGAAAATTTGAATTTCGTGTCTCGATAAAGCATTTCTTTCTGATGGGGAAATATACTGTTCAAGCAAAGCTAATGGCTTGATAAGTATTATTCGGACTTTGTTGCTCCGTCGGAAACAACGATTAATAGATGTTATGCTGACTTTAAACGTTACCGTACAGACACAAATGATGCTGAAAGCTCAGGTCACCCAAATTCGTCAGTTGTCCCAGAAAATATCGAAAGTCAAACTCATTTTGGCTGATCATAAATTAAAGTTGCAGGAGATAGCAGAGAGGTTGAAGATATCAGAAGGCGAAAGTGTATTTACCATTTTGTATGAACATTTGTCAATGAGAAAGCTATGTTCAAAGTGGGTGCCGCATTTGCTCACAGTTGATCAAAACAATAACGCGTTGGCGATTCAGAGCATTGTTTGCTACTGTTTCAACACAACTAAAAGTAGTTTTTTCCTCAATATATGACAATGAATGAAACATGGATCTACCCCTTCATTCCAGAGTCAAACCGGCAGTCAGCTGAATGGACAGCAGCAGGTGAAAGCCGTCGAAAGCGACCAAAAATGAAAACATCAGCAGGCAAGGTTTTGGCCTCGATATTTTTTGCTCATGAGTTACCTTGTGAAAGGAAGAACCATCAATAGCGAATATTATATAGCATTATTGGTGTGTTTGAAGGCAGAAATGGCCACACAACGGCCACACATGAAGAAGAAAAAAAGTACCCTTTCACCAGGACAATGCACCATGTCCCATGTTGATCGCAACAATGGCAAAACTACATAAATTGCATTTCAAATTGCTTACGCACCCACCCTATTCTCCAGATCTGGCCTCCAGTGACTACTGGTTGTTTGTAGACCTCAAAAGAATGCTCCAATAAAGAAGTGAGATCGGAAACTGAGGAATATGTTGAGGCCAAAAACAAATCATTCCACAAAAAAGGCATCAAATTGTTAGAGAAGCGTTGGAATCGTTGTATCACCCTAGAAGTTGACAAAGTCCAATTTTGCCTAAAAAGTTTTTGTTTTATTAGTTAGGCCCGAGACTTATCGAGTGAGGTGTTAGGTATATCTAAATAAACAAATGCAAAAGTTGAACCCATTTCTCAGACTAACGTCGAAATGCTCTATTTCAAGTTAATTCAATTTTACACAATAGACACATCATCTTTTTTTATATACTGCTTATATATATACAGGTTATCAGTTGCAAGGTGAACTAATTAGCATATTAGTTTTGAAAAGGACATTTTATTAATTAACTATTATTCTGTATTGTTTTTTATTTCAATGACTGTTTTGATTTTAAGATAACAAATAGTTTTGTTTCGTAATGTTTTATTTCCTGGACAAAAATTTAGTATTTATGTTCAAATGTTCCTTTCTTTAGAAGGACCAACTTGATTTTCACCAAGTTGTGATCTATTTCTAAATTGCAAGTGAAAAGGCAATTTGATTTCTGCTTTCTTTTCTTAACGGTCACATTTAAAAGATAAATAAATTTGCATCAAAATTACCAAAATGTTTGTTTACCTATCTATATGAATAAACGAGAAACATCTTTCTGGTGCTACCAGATAAGGCTGTCTGATACTGGCTTCCTGACCAAAACTGCAGCAAATATTGATGTTATTGTTTTTTTTTTCCTTTCTCTTTGTAAAACTCAATCATGTTCTGCAAAGCCCAAAAGAAAAACAACAATTTTCTTCTACAAAACAACCAAACCAAACACCATGAATAAATATATAGAACTTGAAGTAGAAAAACTTTTAGCAAAATGATCGTATTCGGATATTAAATGACTCAGAGAAGGGTTGATATGTGGTACAACCAAATTAGAAACATCTTGTTTCATCTTTACAACAAAGTTATGCATGAAATGTTTATTAGTTTAAATTAAAATTAAAATGTAAATTAATGTTACAAGTAGTTCAAGTGGCAAACATTGCAAAGCCATAGCGAGCCGACAAAGCCAGCTAGTGTATGTGTATATATATATATATATATATATATACATACATATATATACATACACATATACATATATACATATACATATATACATATACACATATATATATATATAGTCTCGGAAGTTTCTCAACCATTAAAACTATATTAAAAAAATTTTAAAAAACAAAAACTTTTAGTCCCAAGTCTTTCAGTGGAAAATCACTCATGTAAGTCAATTTATTTTTTACAGTTATTATATTAGTTTGTTTCTAACACTATTTTAAGGGATCATCAGTTGTTTACCATGAAAAACTGTTTCGGAAATTTAAAAACAAGACAGTATTTAATTTCATGGCTTCCCAGCAGAGTTGATCGGACCCCACTTCCCTTATATATATATATATATATATATATATATATATATATATATATATATATTGGTAATAAAAGGTTTTATTTATACAAAGATAATTAGGCTACACCTGTAAAAACCTGTTTCAGTCAAAGCTACAAAAAGCCAGACAGTAAATAGCTCTATTTATTTATTGAGCACTCTTATATTAAAACAGTACAGATTCGCTGTATCAACAGGATAAAAAATACAGAGAATCTTTACTATATATATATATATATATATATATATATATATATATATATATATATAATCCGGTAAAGTTTGTATCCACGGGGTAAAAAATTCAAACTTTACTTGGATTATTATTATTATTATATATATATATATATATATATAAATACACGATATATCATAAAATGAAATGCTGTGGAGACAGGATGTATGACAAAGACAAAACGAAAAACAATTTAAACACAAGAAAAAATCACCAAAACGAGATCTTTACCGGTTTTGTTCGGGTCTGAAGACGTTCGTTGATCCGAACGAAACCGGTAAATCTCTCGTTTTGATGATTTTTTCCTGTGTTTAAATTGTTTTCCTTTTGTTATCTTTTTCATATATATATATATATATATATATATATATATATATATATATATATATAATTAAAATAAGTTTGATTAAGCAAAATCGATTACTTTCGCCTATTGATACTTTTATTTCATTTTTCAAGTCTTATGATATTAAAATGTAACTTTTGATATCAAGGTTACACTTATCAACAAAAATAATCAAAAATATTGTATACTAAGTGTGTAAACCCTTAACTACTGTGTAAACCCTTAGCTACTAGGTGTGTAAACAGAAAACAACCAAAACTATTAACACACATGTGTAAACAAATTTTCTTTTTCTTTACTAGCAAAACTATGCTCCTCCCTCCGGTTGCATATTTTTGCTAGGCTGTGAAGATTATATAATTGTGAAAGAACTATAAATACAATACATAGTTAAAGCAAAATAATTTGTTTTGGACTATTAAAATAATGTCAAACACTATTGATAATGTTTACCCATTCATTTTTTTTTTTTATTATTATGGTTAATGTTTGAATTCATGCTTCAAAACATGACGTAAATCATAAATCTATGACGTCACGCCAAAGCTAAAATTATTTTGTTATGATAATGTTTTAAGCTCGAATTATAAGAAAGGCCAAATAGATCAGTTGGTCGAACCTCAGATTGAAGATCTCACGGTTTCGGTTTCTGGTCATGGCATCCGCTTTATTTTGGGGGAATTTATTATTTACTATTAATACAATATTCTCCATTTCTAAAAGTAGTTAAGATCTCTGATATTGCGAAATGAGACAGATTCTGCAGTGTATTTATTATGTGTAAAAAAAAATTGTGACTGACAGACAGACAAAATCTCTATTTATATAAGATTATGTTAACCCTGCTATGAAAAAGCATATCAGAATGTGGTGGGAGTACTACAGGATTGACATGTATCCCAATCCTGTACATATTCATTGATCAACAGCATGTGCAAAAACACACAAGCCACGCCCAAAAATTATATCTGAAATTTTTTATTTTTTTTGTACAAAACTGGCTCCCACAGAAATATTTACAAAAAAAAAGCAAAAATAGTGGTCACGTGACTCTGTTTTTAACTACATCTGCCGCACACCAAAATTACTTTGTGTGCTCGAAATCATTTGGTGCCCAAAGTGAAAATCACTTTTTCTCAGCCGATGATTAAGTATTTATGGACTAGAATTTTCAGCAGTCAACAGCCTATGCGTCCTTGCCCTTAAGGTTGTGTTTTTTCATACCAAGTCGAGGATGCGTCCTCAACTATAAGTCCGACAGAGTCTAGGCCATTTGAGTTAGGTGGCCTTTTTTCTGTCGGGATTAGGTATGGTTTTGTGCAGTTCTCAATTGCTAATCGCTTGAGGTGCCCCTAACAGCGAATGCCGACGGGGCTGCTCAGGCATTTTTGTAGGGCAGAGTGCTCCGCTTCTTGGACGCTGGCTGTTCAACCCTCACCTTCCGACCTTGTGTCACATCTTCCTGTGGTGGGAAGGAAGTAAATACCAGTGTAACCCACATAACAGGACAGTGCTAAAGGATATTACGACCAGCTTCCCGGCCGGTCAAATCGCAATTCTCAACTCACACACATACTGTCACATGTATACTCACATTGACAAAAGCAACACACACACAATATCTACTAACATGACTCGCACAAACTGTCATATGCATACGCACAATAACAAAAGGCGACACGCACTGCTTAATTCTCTCACACTGTCATACGCATGTATACACTGACAGGAAACAAAACGCATACATGCATTCACTTCTTGCACTCGTAACTTTCCTAACTCCGAACTTTCTACAAAATGAGAACTCATTTTTAAAATGAACATTTACTCACATAGAATAACTTTCAACCAATTGTAATTTTGCATATATATATATATATATATATATATATATCGTGTTAGTCAAACAGTTTGGACATATATAATGATAGC
Organism: Sepiola atlantica; assembly: GCA_963556195.1. Taxonomy (NCBI): domain Eukaryota; kingdom Metazoa; phylum Mollusca; class Cephalopoda; order Sepiida; family Sepiolidae; genus Sepiola; species Sepiola atlantica. Next base: position 64,765,309 of record OY744532.1, on the reverse strand, counting down.
TAACAGGACGAAACAGGGGTTAAAAAACACATAGGCAAAAAATAAATGTTACGCAAGACAAGATAACTTTTTTTTGTTCAAAACAAACCTGGTGTCCACCTGTTCAGTTAGAATCGAAAAATGGCTGTTCATGAGCCCAGCATGGGGATCCTTGATAATTGGTGAAAAATCAAAAAATAAACGAAATAGCATTAGAAACACATCCAATAAATGTCACCAATCATGGGAAAATGTAATGTTCTACCAGTATTTTGCTAAATTTTCGTTTTTTGAGTGATTATGGAAAGTCTGTAATTTCAGCAATTTTTGTTTTTCGTTCTAACTGAACAGGTGGACACCAGGTTTGTTTTGAACAAAAAAACTCTTTTGTTTTTTGACCCCTTTTTAGTTCTGTTAGCTGTCGTTATAAAAGCCCAACAGTTTTCTCTTTTATTTAACATTCATGTTTTTATCTGTTTTCGTCCACTTTCCAACATTTTATCACAATTTACTGGTTAGCATGGATCTTAGTCCCTTTTCTAAGACGCAACAAAAAACAACACCAGTAGGAACCCTCCAAAAGGTGGATGCAGAGAAAACCTGAATTGTTGTTGATCCCCCCCCCCCCCCTTCCCCATCTCTCTCACACACACATTAAAACCCCGACCTTTATGTTCCATTTTGCCCTTGGGTTAGTTGGGAGTGGGGGGGGGGGGGTAGCAACAGGTAAATACACTTAGCGATGCTTACGTCAATCAAGTAAACAATCTAATTCTACGATTCTGTTGCGCATTTCTGGCTGGATTTTTATTGTAACTTGATATTGTTTTTGTTTCAGGTTTGAACGGGGGGGGGTTGCTCGTTACCTTCGAGAGAAAGTTTTGCTTTCCCCTGCATTTGTTCGTCCGAGAGGGCGGGGGGGGGGGGGGTAATTTGACAGTTCAGACCAATTTTTTTTTTTTTTTGTTACTTGCTATTTTTTTTTTTTTTTATCGGCTTATATCTGTTTTCATTTTTGGTTTTATCCTTACAAAATGATTTTATCATTATTTATTTATTAAAAACGATAAAATAAAGGGAGACTACTACCAGCAGGTGCAGTATAAACAAATTGATGGCACACTACACACAGAGGCAGCTGTTGGCCGCCCAGTAAACTAGTCTGGCGTCAGCAGGGTTATCAAGTTCTCTTTTGTGATTTTGTCCAGATGAAATAAAATTACTGAACGTAAATCGTTTCTAAAACTTTCAATCAATACATAAGAATTTGCAAAGAATTTTAAAGCCAGAAATGACTTTTTATTCGACAGTTTCAATGCTTTCAAATTCCAAAGGGTCAAAAAGTAATTCATTTTTTTTTTCAACTATTAACAAAAGATTAAAATGGCTGACTTTTTTAAAAAGCAACTGAAAAGCATTGTTTGATTTAATTGTGTAATTAAATTATATTTTAAATAGGATTTTGTATTTTTGATTTTGATAAATAATCGATTAATAGTAAATAATATATGTCACGTAGATGCGAGAAGCACACACACACGAGAAATGAGCAAATATTAAAATTGTTAAACCTTCTGTTCATTAGCTCATATAATCAATGTTTCAATCTGAGACTTCCATCACCTGTTTCCACGGGACTGCTTCCCTGCAAACTACAACATGGTCGCCTTTAAATCCAATGTCAACAAATACTTGTTCCTATTTATTTGCCTCCCCACGAGGGCAAAGTTAGAGACAATGTCGGTTTTTAATGTGGGGAAAATCCAGCTCCCCAAAAACTCTGGATTGGAACAAAAGAAAAAATTGCCTCAATCTAGAAGGATTTCTCCTTCACTGACCTAGAACAGAAAAGACTAAGTGAAGCATCAGAACAGATACTACACTTTGTTCCTAGCCAAACTTATTATAAATCGTCGCCATAAGTAATCAACTTTTGTCCATTCCATTGATAATTTTCAATCCTATAATCCATCCATGTCATTAACCCTTATCCTCTAGTGGCTTTTGCCTTAATAAGTCGTAACTCATTAAAATTTAATATTATGATGAGCAGTGTGAACCAATTTATGAAGTGAGAAAAATATAATTTTTGAAAAAAATATTTTAAAACGAAAAACATCACATTTCATATTCCTACTTTTAACAGTCTAAATGATCAAGTCTAATTTCAGTAGTAATAGTTTATATATACTAGATGTTGTAAGGGAGAATATTTCCCTACAAGATTTGAACTTGTCTGACGAACAAAGGCATAAAAATATTAACTACACCAATAGTTAGTCGTCTTATGACTAAACTATCTATTTTTATTTCCTGTTATATTCTCCTGTACAACCTTATTGTTAGCCATTCCAGATTTTAATGTTTTTAATTACGGTTACAACATCATATTCGGTTTAATGCCTGTTTTACATGCTGTCATTTACAGAAATTACAAACTAACCTATCTCTAGCCAGGTTTTTATTTATCCCTCTTTCTCTCAAATCCATCCTTATCACTTCCTCCTGTGTTAGCCTTCCCTACCATCTGACACTGATACTTCAACTGTTCTACATACAACCTAGGCACTCTTATTCATTATTTCAATGTAATCAAACCAACGAAGTCTCTTGTTCTGCACACATCTCCATGTACTGTTCAGACTTAATTTTCCTCTGAGGTCATCAGATCTAAGCCTGTCTTTAAGCGTCACATTACACATCCATCATATCATTCTCATATCATTTCTCTCCATGCAACACATATCCTCAACTAGCCATGTTTCACTTTCATACATCATCTCACACTGCACACACATGGCTGGTAGTCTCTTCATTATGTATATATATCATTTATAGTGTTTTGATTTTAAACAGGACGATCATTGTTTAATGAATAAAATCTAAAGAATTCTGTTAAAAAGAAAAAATGTATAGAAAACATTAAGAGCTGTGATATGTTTTCTACGGTTAATATCAATATTAAATAAAGCCTATTTCACATTAAAAAGTTCAAATGATTTTTCTTATAATACTATCTTATATTTTGCCGGGTTTCTGCATATTATATATATATACATAACTTTTTTGTAATATAGTAGGAAAAATCCCAGCAGAGAATTAAAATTTAGAGTGTAATATTTATTTTTTTTTTGTACAGAAAAATTAGTACAACATTAGTACCGTCGGTTTCAAGCACAGAAGGAATTAGCCACCCTGCTCTCTTCAGGAGATGACAACATATACTGAAGAGAGCTGGATGGCTAAGTCCTTCTGTACTTGAAACCGACGGTACTGATGTTGTGCTAATTTTTCTGTACCAATATATATATATATATATATATATATATATATAATATACAGTTAGTAGTGACCTGGCGTCAGGATTTCGAATCCTACGGATGATAAGATCACTATGTTTAGTCACAATGATGAGTCATAAAACGACAAAACAGCTATCTGTGGATATATATATATATATATATATATATATACACACACACACACCTGAATATACTTGATTTTAGTTTTATAAATGTATATGCACACGCATACATATGTGTGTGTTTATATATATATATATATATATATATATACACATATAAACGCATACACATATATGTGTGTTTATATATATATATATATATATATATATATATATATATATATATATATATATATATATATATATAATTACAGATTACAACATCGGTACGGTCGGTTTCAAATGCAAAACAAAGGTGACCTATAGTTGGTCTCCTATTCCAGACTCTCTTTAGCTCTTATTTTTTAAATTTCTCTTAATAATCGAGCACTCTGCTGAGGTTCTCTCCCACCAACCTTACAAATGATTGAACATGGAGGGGTTTCATGTTCAGTCAATGTTTATTTAGTGTGTAAATACTATAGATCTGATCAGATTTGAACTCAGCATACAATGCTGTTACAACAGAAGAATTCACTAAGTCTGTTCGGAATCTAACTGAACGTGCTGAATTGAAGATGGAAGAACTTTCAAACATTTATTATCACTTTATCATAAACCGTGATTGTTTGTTAATATATAATCAATAAAAGTTTGCTTAGTCATTTTTTAAATTTTTTTATACGTGTGTGTGTGAGAGAGAGAGAGAGAGAGAGAGAGAGACAGAGTGATGGATGTGAGTGACATGATAATGTCTTCAACACAGAAACATTTTATATTTGTAGCTCTTAATGGTTCTGACTAAACCCTCCATTATTCAAAATGTGCTCTAAAAGTTACTTTTCCAGTAATTCTATTGCCAGAGGCAGGTCTTCTGTTAAGTACTTTCCTACACATTTGAAACACACATTATATCATAAAATGAATACTATGGACATGCATGCATGATAGATATATATATATATATATATATATATATATATATATATATATATATATATATATATATATATATATACTTGTAATAATTTTTATTTTATTTATACAAACATAGTTTGGCTACAAATTCACAACATGTTTTGGTCACAGCTTTAATAAGCAGTTGACATTCTCAGGCCAGCTAGTCCATTCTTTATGAGGATGTTGAGCTTATTAAAACTGTGACTGAAACATGTTCTGAATGTGTAGCCAAACTATATTTATAGAAATATTTTTTTATTATTACAAGTAAATAGTTCTATTTATTATTGAGCCCTTTTATATAAACAGTAAATATTCTCGCAACTTTTACTCTGTGGATACACATCTTACCTAGATTATATATTATAAAATGAAGTAATAAAATAAGGTGTCAATCAAATTTTATTAGAATTCAAAGTTCAAGATATTAGTTGACGCTTATATCTTTTGTTGGATTGCTTCATATATATATATATGTAGCTAACTGATCATCAGGAGTTCATCAATAACTTTGGTATATTCAGCCTCGCCAACAGGGTATCAGAGCTGATATGCTGGGTCTGATCTGACCCGACATTGCATCTTCATCTTATCATTGTTCTGTCATTAAGCTGAAGACTGGTAAGTGATGACTGGGTGGACTCCCAGCACTCACCTCCATACAGCATCATGATCCTAACACATCTGCTATATACCTCCCCCCTGGTAGTGAGAGGGATAGTTCACGATGTCAGGACTGGCAACAGTTTGCGGAACTTAGCCCATGCCGATTTTACCCTAATGGTAATAATCAACTTACACAAATAATTGACAAGAGCCATTATTGCCGAAATGTGGTAGAGACAGAAATATCAATGTTTATGGAGACAATAGTCCAAAGGAAAACAATACAAATTTAAATGTAATGTGAATAAACCTCTTGCTCCTCACCAACGTACAATATCAATTACTTTTTAATGTATTTGACATGATGTAATAAAAATAAACTTATGTGTATATAATACTAGCTGCCCCTACTCGGCATTGCCCGGGAATCGTTTTTACTTTTATTTTTGTTTCATTTACCAAACATTTTTCTTTTAAATAAAAGTTTTAAAGTTAATTTTATTTATGGTATCGTTTCAATTATTAATTGAACCAAATTATTATAAAACTATAGCTATTTTTTTTTTAAATAATGTTATTTAACATTAAATAAATTAAAAATAAAGAAATAGATATTTGTAAGTTATGATTTTATAAAAAGTTTCGTTTGATTAGTCATTTCATGACCAAATGAAAACGTAATAATGAAACTTTACTTTCAAAATCAAATTTGGAAAAAGAAAAACAGCAAAAAAAAGAAACGCAAATGAAAATAAAAAAGACTCCCGGGCAATGTCGGATAGGTAGAGCTAGTAGTAGATGAAAAATAATGTGTAAGTCACATAAAGGCGAGTAAAACACACACAACCCTTAGCATGAATGTGAAAAACTGGGAGATGACGGTTTCGAAGCGATTAGCTTGGCAGAAGCACATCTATGATGGCTATAGGAGGTTTGAGGCAGGGCGAACACAGTACTCCATCTTGACGCATGCTCTACAGAAACGATAGATGTCCAGTATCCCAGACACCTTTCAGCCAGACCATGTGCGTTGTGCCTGTCTGTAAAGAGCTGATCTACTCAGCCACATGAGATCCCATGACAGCAACTAATTATGCAAAGGACATAGATGACAGTTATTTTGTATGTCATAGTTGCAACAAGACTTGTAAAAGTAAATCTGTGCTGCTGAGCCATATGCTTGCCCACAACCGGGCATTACAATCTTGTAGGGATGGCCTTCTTTCTGTAAAAAAAGTGGCAATCGTAAAAGTCGATCAATGTTTATTTCCTGAAAAATCTTTTTATGTCATATACTTTAATAATACAAAATACATGCTAAAATATACTTTAGTTCTGGGATTGAGTTATGTTTGAAAAACGTTTTTTTAATTGTTTTAATTAGTCTTAATTTATAATTATCTAAACAAGTCATTCATTTCCCTCTTATCTATTTATCTATTTCTCGCCCCCTCTCACTATATTGATTCAACCCCTCTCTAATATTTCTTAATGTTCCTTTAAATGTAAAGTAGATGGCAAAATAATAAGTCTTTTTACTTCTATATAAGAATAATGAATAATACTTTCATATAATGATAAAAATGATGATAAAAATAATAACAATAATTATAGAAGTAAAGAGACTTATTATTTGTAGTTATGCAAAGAAGAATGTCTTAACAGATATGTCACAGTTTGTGAATTTTCGAATGAAATTAAAGTAGAATAAATAGTTGGAGTGATCCAACAAGTCACGGGTACGTCTAATATATATTTGTAGCCCCTAGAAAACCCTCTAGATGGGCACTGTAAGTGTAGTATTAACACAGCATGACGTTGCTAGCTATAAATGCATCATTCCTTTCATTAAGTTGAACGCTCTTATGACGTCAAGCTGCCGAATAAAGTGCTAAAATTATCACTGTTTATTTAGCTATCCAGCATTGGCCGAATGGTTCTAGGTGTCGGGATTTGAGTTGTAAAATACTTGTAGCCCGAGGTTTCGAATCACGCGACCAGTAGTGAAAAGTTATATCTCTATGCTGATGAGTCCCGAGTAAAAAGGACCAAGAGAAAATAAGACGATAAAATTGGTGATGATGATGGTGGTGATGATGATTCTTACTCTTACATATTTATGGTTGCTTATGAATTTCAAAATAAACGTCAAGATGATCCTTATTAAAAGTATGAAAGAAAAATAAACGTACACAAATGATTAATTTCTGGTTTATAGAGCAATAGCAATACAGGGAAACAGGTCGGCATAAACGAACCATGTGTCGGAAGAAGGCTGGCGAGCGCATCGACTGAAACATGGTAGAAATAGAAATATCAACGTTGATGAGGACAGTAGTCCGAAGAAAAGCAAGGATAACAAACCCCTCATCCCCCAAAATATCTATCTATTCTCACGGACTTTATGAATGGAATTGATTTTATGTATTAGTAACAGCCCTGTGCTATCCTGCTCCCAGCCCTGAGCATACACATTTATATTTAGAGTTTGAAAACAAAACAATAAGACCTCAAATAGTATTTAATATTCTTTCAGTTTCAAACGACATAAAAATTCCAGATATCGATGTGTGTAATTGTATATTTACATTGGAAACATAAATGGAACTGAGATGTTCTCACCCCCCCTCTCTCTCTCTCTCTCTCTCTCTCTCTCTCTCTCTCTCTCATTAAGACTAAATAAATAATTACATTTTTTTTTTTACTATTTTCTTTATCTTTGATATTTATTTTTCAATTGCATTTCGCCCGCTGTCTACTGTGAGTTTACTCTTCATTTAAGGTGATGTTTTACTTGCATTTAAATATTGTTGTTGTTGCAACGGCGTTCACCCCGATCGGGTTGAGTCAACTTCTTCCCAGGCGACGCATGCACGGCGATCCTGAGTAAGGTCGTACGAGATTGCTAGCCAATCGCGATTACACTATCGAAGGCCGACCACTTGTGGACCTGAGAGTTCATCCAAGTCATCCTTGATAATTGTTGTTCAGGTCTTCAGCTGTCCACTGACACGCTTGCGCCACCCAGATAGTGAGGTAGGGAGAATTAGCTCTCCCTCCGAGCGATAAGCTGCATGTCAAAACCATTGAAGACGTCACTGCAACAGGACAGATGCCAGAGACTTACGGTTGAGCTGTTGGCGGAGAACAGCAGTTGGGACAGTCAGCTCGCCGGTAATGCAAGATGCGGCGGAAGCACTTATTGCTAAAGACTCAGCTTCCGTCAATCAGCCAGCCTACTGTTGATCCTTTGTATTGTCGAGGCTGATGTTTCTTGAGGACTCACATCGGATGGACCGGCTATTTTGATATTAATTCTTAAATGACGTAGACAATCGCATGCAGTATGATGTGAACTTTAAAAAAAAACCAGTGCAATTAGAATTTGTTTTTTTAATCCTTTGATGTAATATTTTAATCAACAGTTTAAATTATGGAATTAACTTCGGTGGGAGGCAGTAAAATGTTCCTTCCCATTACGTTTAAATTTTTGCATGTTTGTAAGGTCAGAGAACAGAGATGTAATTCTAAAGGCAAGCGGTCCGAGGAAAAAAGCTATCAGAGTATTGATTTACTTCTCTCCAGGAGTTAGGCACAAGGCTAGTTTTTATCTTACTCCCACAAGTAAGATGTGACCCAAGGTCGGGTCGGGAAAGTGGGGTTTAAAAATTGCCGTCGGCATTCCCCGATAGGGCGCCTCAGGCAGTAAGCAATAAACTTACTCCTGCCCAAAGCGGGGAGGCGAAGCCTGGGAGGGTGGACCTCCTAGAACTGCACGGACAGACCCATAGACCGGCGTAAATCAAGCCCCGAAGGCCAAGACAATACCAGTCTATGGGATGCAGTATCAATCGGAACAGATACTACACTTTGATCTTAGCCAAAAGGCCGGTATTTAACGCCTACCCACAATAGGAGTATGTGACACAAGGTCGGAAAGTGGGATTTGAAAAGCCAGCGCCCGAGAAGGTGAGCGCTCTGGCCATTAAAAATTGCCTGGGTAGCCCCGTCGGCATTCCCCGGTAGGGCCGCCTCAGGCAGTAAGCAATTAACTTACTCCTCCCCAAAGAGGGGAGGTAAAGCCTGGGAGGGTGGACCTCCTAGAACTGCACAGGACAGATCAGACCCATAGACCGGCGAAAATCAAGCCCCGAAGGCCAAGACAATACCGATCTATGAAGTGCAGTATCCATCGGAACAGATACTACACTTTGATCTTAGCCAAAAGGCCAAGAAAATCATCTAGGTAACACTACTGTTAATCAGATGGGTTTGGAGTATTTACGTTGGGGGAGGGGGTATTACAAGTGCAAAAAGTTCATCGGACCACGTTCCATGGAAGTACTTGTAAAACAAGCACAGGGATGCAACTCTGAAGTGATGTGACAAGGGTTGGAGCTTGGCATACAGTGCGGGACCTATTAGGTTAAAAAAAAATTGTGGCGTCCTGTCCAAAGGTTGTATTAAGGCACATTTTATTAAACTTATTTTCTTTTTTCTCATCATATATTTAGTGTTTTATTTCTTACTGGTGATCCTCGTCTGTCAATCCTTAGGTCTAACTACTTTACTAGTGAGAAGAATGAAAGAGTAACTTAAAGGAGACTTTCTAAGTAATGGGATTTCTAAAGGTGGTACACGTTTTATAAGTATCTCTTCTCAAACTACAAATTTATTGGTAAGAAAGTTTTCGATTTTTGGAACAAATTAATTTATCAAGTTCAAGATAGCACAAGCGTAGAAAATGTTAACAATAGACCGGATGAATTTAAAAAAAAACATGATTAAACTTACAAGGACATTTTTGGAATCTATTTAATAAAATATGGAAGTTTCTGTGGAAGGAAAAGGTTTCCGAAAATTATCTTATAGAATATCCTAACAAAAACGAAAAACAAAAAAAGAAATTGGGATTTACTTTGCTTCTAAAATCGACCAAACCACTCAGTACGAAATAGTAATTTACACATTTTTTCACACACTTGTGTGCTTATGATTTTCCATTGACTGATTACACCATATATATATATATATATATATATATATATATATATATATATATATAGCTCTATTTAATATTGAGCACTATTTTATAAAAAGTAAAGATTTTTCGGATTTTTATCCCATGAATACAAACCTTATCTGGATTACTATATATATATATATATATATATATATATATATATATACATGTGTCGTTGAAGACCACAGAGTTTTCTTTCTTTGCTATCTTTCTCGTTATTTTTTCGACACAGCTGGCGATTCGTCGGTTTTACCGGTGTCAATTGCTAGATTATGGCGCCTAACGTTGTATCTTGGGTCATTTCTCGAGCGCTTTCGGTCCACCAATTGACACCGGAAAACCGACGAATCGCTCGTCGCATCGAGAAATAAACCAGAAAGAAAACTCTGTGGTCTTCAACGACACATGTATAATAAATGACTTGCTGCCGAAATATACATATATATATATATATATATATATGCACTGATAGTATTGGCTGTTTGAACTGGCTCAAAGTTTCTGGTGTGCACTTGTATACAGTGCTCGAAGCCTTCTCAGACAGAGCTTTATATTAATTACATAAATTGTGTTTTAATAGGCCATTACCAAGGTCTCACACTCCTAGCGATCATCAGACAGCCTAGTACAAAATCTGGATTTCTTGTTTTTCACACTTCTGACTCTATAGAGCAATAAATTACTTGTTACCAGTAAGCTACAAAGAAACGTTTGTGTTTCATTCCACAAATGAATTCGTCAGGCCTTAATTTTGTATTAGGTGTTTTTTTACAATAATATGATGGAGTCTTTATGTTGAACATCCATAAACAGAACGAAGTCATCTTACTTCATTTTAGAAAGTAAAAAATAAAATAAAAATGGTAATATGGGGTTCAGGGCTGGGAGCATGAGTAAACATGGTTCTCATTACTTCCCGAGTAATACCCGGGGTACCAGCTATTATATATATATATATATATATATATATATATATATATATATATTTCTGAGTGCATATAAAAAATATATTTTTAGGTATATGTCCCTTATAATATCATCCAAATTGTTTCAATTTACAAGCTCAATGAAGTTATGTTTCCGGCTTCAGAGCATATATACTGTTTGGTTGCATTCCAATGACCAAAGAAAAATCTCTGCACAATCATAATTTTTTATTTATTTTTTATTTCGGTGAATGCTTATATTGTTTTCATTTCGTCTTACACGTGTTTCACAATCAGAGAGACCCCCCCCCCCCAAAAAAAAATACCGGACACAAACTTGAACCGATTCTAAAACCGCCATCTTGGATTCAAACTCAGATTCAAATCCAAGATGGCAGTTTAAGAATCGGCTAAAGTTTGTGTCCAGTGTTGGGGAGGGGGGTATTTTCTCTAATTGTCATCTTTAATGAGAGGTTTTATCATCTTTCTTTTTTTTCACCTGCACAAATAGCACTTGCATAGAAATACACAATCCCCAAGCGAAGTCGGACAAGGAAAATAATAAAATATATTTGAATTAAATTAAAATCAAAATGACATTTTTAAAATAATATTTTGCAAAAACTTTCAGGGCTACACAAATGTAAATACATATATATAAAAATCGAATATATGTACGTATATATGCACACACACAACACATGCATTCGGATATATACATCTACGCATGCATATACTCACCCACACAAACTCATATATGAACATATATATATATATATACACATGTACAGAAATATATTCACATATATATATATAAATTATCATTTTTCTTCGATTTTTGAATCACTGAAGATTTGCACAGATACAAAAGACGGATTCTTTCCCAGGGACCGTCTGTCCATAATGATGAAACCCCGGTACACCTACCAAAAAACTGTAATGTATAGTTTTCAAATAAAATGATTTATATTAGCTTTTGTAGAACTTATGATTAGGCACTTGATTGGTTTCTTTTCAACAAATTCTGATACACACACACACACACACACACACACACACACACACATATATATATATATATATATATATATATATATATATATATATATATATATATATATATATATATATATATATATCTACACAAACATATTAATACTTTACCACTCAAGCAAAAAATAGTAATCAAAATAATAATAAACAATGATTATGATAATAATGATAATTAAATGAAAATTTAAGGTAAGAATATAAAATAATACCATATAATAATATTTATCCTGCTACTATTACTATTAGAGAAAATCCAATGGAAAATAGATTTTATATCGGTAGTGCTGGTAATACATTTAAAGGAAGATACTCCAATCACAAATGTTCCTTTAATAATAATTATAACGATAAAACATCACTTGCTCAATAATTTTGGTCTCTAACAACAAATAATAAAACGCTAATGGTTAAGTGTAATATAATTACAAAAACTAGCACTTGCAGATCTCTAAACAAACCTTGTTATCTTTGCCTTAATGAAAATGTTTTGTTCGGGGAATCAATTTTACTTGTCCTGGGACGGGTTTTCTTCATGTAATAAATAATATATATATATATATATAAAAAGTTATGAAAATATATTTATGGCAATTTCCATAACTTGCTACCAAGCTCTACTCATGCATTGAGCACTGTGAGAGGTAAATACTGAAAATTGACACATAATATATTATATCTACTTATAACATTTTACGTGGATACATAAAATAATAATAATAATTATATTATATATATATATATAGAACCATAAAGCCAACCTACCAACCACGGTGAACGGAAGAGAATTAAGGTATATTTATGTCTTTACAAGCGGACATACCTAGAAGACTGTCATAAACACTTTTTATATATATGTATATATATATTTTAAATTCCCGAAACAGTTTTTCATGGTAAACAACTGATGATCCCTTAAATAATGTTAGAAGCAAACTAATATAATAACTGTAAAAAATAAATTGACTTACATGAGTGATTTTCCACTGAACGACTTCGGACTTAAGGTGTTTTTTTGTGTTTTTTTTTCCTTATATAGTTTTAATGGTTGAGATACTTCCGAGACTATACATACATATATATATATATATATATATATATATATATATATATATATATATATATATATATATATATATATATATAATGTACTTCGATGTAACACGTTACTGCAGTTTGACGTAGATATTTTGTCTATGAATATATATCTCTTGTTTTTTTTTGTTTGCTTTTTTTTATTTTTGTATCTGAATATTTACCTGATGACTCCCAACAGGTATAATGATGAATTTGGGGGGGGGGGGGGGGGGAGAAATGCCTAAAAACACTTTATTGTTGGCCACTCCAAGTTTGGAAATGGATTTGTTTTTAAACTATAAAATATTCATATAGTAATCAACTTGATCACACGTCTGTATTTGTATAAATAACATTGTTAGAACATTCATGTTTCAATCGTAATATCATATGTAACATTTTGTTGTTGTTTTTTTTTTTTTTTTTTTTTTTTTTTTTTTTTTTTTGTGAATGCGATTCTGTTTGTGTTCTAATTGATCGAAGCCGCTGAAACGGGGTGTCAGAATACACACACACACACACACACACGCAACCAACTAGACGTGTGTTATTGTTATTGATGTGTATTATTTTCCGATGAGTCTCTGCCTGAATTAAGCGATTACTCGTGTAACACACATAAAAAAACGTGAATACATTTCGGATATTCATCATCACGCATTGAACGCCACCCGTCTCTCATAGAATTTACATAAAAGACGTTTATGTAAATTATATTTTATATTTTATTAAAAGTCATTTTCATTTCCTGTAGCATTCAAATATTTGTCACTGAAATGTTCATTCTATCCGTCTCATTAGAAAGAATAGTTTACTTTAAACTTTATTTATCAATTTGCTAACTCGTCTATATCATTGCCCTCAGTTTTTTTGTTGTACTTATCATGACTATGTCATTATAAATTCGTGTTTAATATATATATATATATATATATATTTTAAATTCCCGAAACAGTTTTTCATGGTAAACAACTAATGATCTCTTAAATAATGTTAGAAGTAAACTAATATAATAACTGTAAAAAATAAAATGACTTACATGAGTGATTTTCCACTGAACGACTTGGGACAAAATCTTGTTTGTTTTTTTTTTTATATATAGTTTTAATGGTTGAGAAACTTCCGAGACTATATATATATATATATATTTAAAAGAAATTATTTTATATATATATATATAACTGAATTGTGTCTACATTTGGTTATTGGGGAAGTGGTATTTTGATCAGTACCACTGGAGAGCCATGAATTTAATAGCTGTTCTGTTTTTAAATCTCCGAAACAGTTACATGGTAAACAGCTGATGTTCCCGTTGTCCTATTTAACAATTTAAGTTAAGGTCCCTTGTTTATATATTTCACTGTTGAATTCCCTTTTTGTATTTGTGAACTTTTCAGCGGTAAGTCGGCTTATTCAAGTGCGAAATCTGCGATATGTTAAACTTAGTTAGTATCCCTAGGAATTTAAACTGCATTTTTTTTTCTTTGTTTATAAATTACCCACAGCTTCTTTAGACTATATATATATATATATATATATATATATATATATATATATATATATATATATATATATATATATATATATATATATATATATATATAGAGAGAGAGAGAGAGAGGTGTATCTTTTCGAACTCGAGAATATTTCTGTCGAACTCGGGAATCTGACCGGAATTTCGAACGGAACCCACAGGTGTAGCATGCTCTCGTCCGTCAGCCATGACTGGGAGAAGTCTTTAGTAATTCGCAATTCTTCATATCGTCCGCACTGAGGATTGAACCTTCAACCTTCACTTAGAACTGAATTTTACTTAGTACTATATCCACTGCACCACAGGACCCATGGAACAAGAACAAGAGCATGCTACCCCGTGGATTAAATTAAGGGTTCCATTCGAAATTCCGTCCAGATTCCCAAGTTGATAGAAATATTCCCGAGTTAAAAAAGATACACCTGAAGAAGGCCAGAGGTTACAGTGGCCGAAACGTTGTGAGAATACCACTCAAGATGAGAACAGTAGTCCGGATAATCCAAATTATAAAAATTATCAATCCTCATCTAAAAAATTCAGAAACGTGTGTGTGTGTATGTATGGTATATATATATATATGTATGTATGGTATATATATATGTACATATGGTATATATATATATATATATATATATATATATATATTTAAAGAAAAGGTGTGGAAGTTTGCTTGAAGCATTGCTAGTAGATAAGTATGTAGGTATTTTATATATATATATATAAATGTGTGGTAGTATGTGTGTGTGTGTATGTATGGTATATATGTATGTATGGTATATATATATGTATGTATATTTAAAGAAAAGGTGTGGAAGTTTGCTTGAAGCATTGCTAGTAGATAAGTATGTAGGTATTTTATATATATATATATATATAAAAAATGTGTGGTAGTATGTGTGTGTGTATATATATATATATAAAAAGGTGTGGTAGTTTGCTTGAAGCATTGCTAGTAGATAAGTATGTAGGTATATTTTATTTATATATATATATATATATATATATATATATATATATATATAAAGGTGTGGTAGTTTGCTTGAAGCATTGCTAGTAAATATTTATGTAGGTATTTTATATTTTCAATGCGGTAGAAGCGGAAACGTTGAACGAGATGAACAAAAAAGAGACAATAAAGTGATATTTTTCTTCAATAAAACTTATTTATTTTTCAATTTCTTTATATCTTTCACCTACTGTTGTAAATCCAGAAGGATGGAAAATATATATTTTGATATTTCCGAAGAATATCCTACACACCTTCACCTCTTAAAAAAAAAAAAAAAAGGTTTACTCCATTTGCTGCTGAAAAGCGTACAGATGTTTCGAGGTATATATATTTATATATATATATAATATGTCTTAAGGGGTCTTAAGGAGAAATTGAAATTCAAGGAATCTTGCTTAATCGATGTCTAATAACTATGGATTAAATTCAATGCAAATCTGATATGTTTGAATTTTCAGATGGGAGGTTGTACCCATATTATGTTCCTTAAAAACCCTTTTAAATACCCCAAACAAACGGGAAACTGGGGAATATTTGTTACTTGATGTCTAAACGCTTATTGTTAAAATTTCACGGGGAATCGAAGAAATCTGATTTTTACAGAAGGGTTTACACGTAGCAGCTGTACTGCTCCAAAATTCATAATGATCGGTTAATTAGTTTAGGAGTGAATCCTGTATATACCAATATATAAACATACGTCTATTTATATAAAGTTAGGTATCTATACATATGTATATATAGGTATATGTATACATATGTGTGTGTTTATTCATATATATACATGTGTATATATATATATATATATATATATATATATAGTAGTAGTAGTAGAGCATACATGTGTATATTATATATATATATATATATATTAAACATGTGTATATTATATATATATATATATTATACATGTGTATATTATATATATATATATATTATACATGTGTATATTATATATATATATATATATATTATACATGTGTATATTATATATATATATATATATATATATATATATATATATATATATATTATACATGTGTATATTATATATATATATATATTATACATGTGTATATTATATATATATATATATTATACATGTGTATATTATATATATATATATATTATACATGTGTATATTATATATATATATATATTATACATGTGTATATTATATATATATATATATATATTATACATGTGTATATTATATATATATATATATTATACATGTGTATATTATATAGATATATATTATACATGTGTATATTATATAGATATATATTATACATGTGTATATTATATATATAATACATGTGTATATTATATATATATATATTATACATGTGTATATTATATATATATATATTATACATGTGTATATTATATATATATATATTATACATGTGTATATTATATATATATATATTATACATGTGTATATTATATATATATATATATATATATATATTATACATGTGTATAGTATATATATATATATTATACATGTGTATAGTATATATATATATTATACATGTGTATATGTATATATATATATTATACATGTGTATATGTATATATATATATATATTATACATGTGTATATGTATATATATATATATATTATACATGTGTATATGTATATATATATATATATATATTATACATGTGTATATGTATATATATATATTATACATGTGTATATGTATATATATATATATATTATACATGTGTATATGTATATATATATATATATTATACATGTGTATATGTATATATATATATATATATATTATACATGTGTATATGTATATATATATATTATACATGTGTATATGTATATATATATATATATATATTATACATGTGTATATGTATATATATATATTATACATGTGTATATGTATATATATATGTTATACATGTGTATATTATATGTATATATATATTATACATGTGTATATTATATGTATATATATATTATACATGTGTATATATGTATATATATATTATACATGTGTATATTATATATATATTATACATGTGTATATTATATATATATATATATATTATACATGTGTATATTATATATATATATATATATTATACATGTGTATATTATATATATATATATATATATTACACATGTGTATATTATATATATATATTTATTACACATGTGTATATTATATATATATATATAATATGTGTGTGTGTCACTATAAAACTAGATCACATAGATACAAGTCTTCAATAATAATTTTTCTAAGTTGTTTATTTTTTCAGTAAAGTTTACTAAACAAGATAAACACTGGTTAACCGATATCGTTGGGGAGGGGGCTTAGAACCACCCTTAATACAACAAACAAAAAAGCTAACATTGTCTATAAATAATATCAACTTTAAAATACTTTTATATCCGTTTGTTGCTACAAGCCATTTCTGAAAAATCTAATAATAAAACGTGAATTGATTGCATTTACATTTCGCAGCATTATTCGATGATTACGCTCTATTTTAAGACAATATAAACTTCGATAATAGATGTTATCGTTAGCAACCTTTGGAAACCGCACTCTATTCGTTCGTGTTTCTTTAATGAAACAGAATGAAATTAATATCGTTTTTAGAGACGTCGATTAAGGCCTATCTTCTCTTTGTTTGTGTTTATTTACTTATATATACATCTTTAGTGGTGTTGCGATTAGCGCCACTTTCTATTATTTAAAATATAAAACGTTCATTTCATGAGGAAATTGGAACACTGTTCCAATTTCCACCCATGTGTACTTTGAAATTGATATCATCGTACTAGTATAATTTGCATATGTCAATATACACATGATGACGTAGTCTGTGTATAATAACACTCTCATGAAGACACTTAAATCAGCTATATTGCACAGTGTACACACACATATATAAATTATAATTACATACACACACACATATCATTATATATATATATATATAACTGATGACGTACTTGGTTTTAACCTTTTAATGCAGTTTCACACTATAACCGATCATCAAATGTCAGGGACAATACCGTGAAACTGCAGCAAAATGTTAATGCTAAGTACATTTTATTTATCATCTCTTATTGACATAGCTCTATCCTATGGGATATCGAGATCTTCATTTATCCAAGATCCGCTGTCTTGATTCGGTTTTGTTCCGATTATATATATATCAAGCAAGTGAGCTGCAGAGAAACGTTAGTGTGCAATTCTAATTGTATATTTTATACTACTACGTAACTCTGCTGAAGTATTGAGCACTGAAACAAAACTATATTTATATACGTAATCATATATTATCGTATAGATAGAAACAGTAACTCACATATCTAACCATACTATGCTAGACAAATACACTCGTGTTTCAATCCAAGAAACATACATTTGAGTTTCATCAGGCGAGCATATAAACAACATATCCGAATAAAATTACACCCGATATATATATATATATATATATATATATATATATATATATATATATATATATATGAGAGAGAGAGAGAGATGATGATGATGAGTCGTAAACGACGAAACACGTGTCTGTGGATAATTAAATGATAAATATATAATCAACTTTAACTCTAAGGGCGTTGCTTTAACATCAATTTAATAATATTTTGATTTTATCAAAGAACCTGAATTGAAATTCACTTGAAATAAATATACGTGTTTATATCACAATTGTATATAAAAAAAAGTAAGTATATCACCCCTCCCTATTCCCCACTTTCACTTGTGTTCCCTTTTTTCCTTCTCCTGTGTACGTCGTCCATTCATTCTTTTGTGTGTGCGATTATTATGATTACGATTATAATATTTTTACTTTCTTTTGTTTCGTTATATTGTATACGTTTGATGAATAAATTATATAATATTACCGAATGTGTCAGTCTGTACTAAATTTGGTAAATGCTATTCAAAAGTAATCTTCGATTATATACGCACGCGCCGAGTTAGAATTAAAAATTTAAAAAAAGAACAAATGTATGTTAACTCTTATGTGTACGTTCTTGTAGATATACTATTATTTTCAGATATTATCACGTCAATTATAGTAACGTAAGTTATCTTCTAGTGCGAGAAGATAATAAGTACATTAATATACACGTTTTTTTTGTTTTTTCTTAATTTTAATAAGACGATAAGAGAGAAGAAAATGTATATTTAAAGTCGGTCAAACCTGTCATTTTCCGTGGTCGTTCCTCTCCAATCGTGTATATACTCTGCTTTTTCCCCCGAAAGACTTATCCTTCCTCTGTGTATGTCCATCCGATATCATTTAGTAAGTACATCGTTAAAGATGATGAAGAAGAAAAATAAGAAGACCGCGGGAGGGGGTGAGGCTGACCATCCCCCCTACACACACACTTATAGTTGACCTGAGGGGGTGGAAATTGACCTACGTTTCTCTCTAACTCACTCGAAGAAGAGAGGACTTTCTTCCTCCTTTCAATGTGTGTGTTTTTTAAACCATTTTATTTCTTTTTTTTGTAACTTACTTACCCTACCCTGTTTAGACAATGTTTTGTGAACAAGGTACGTACCGTGGATTGAAAGGGGTGTGCTGTTTGTGGCACGCCGTAGTAGAGCCACTCTGGCGACGGTGGTGGTATACTTCCATCACCAGTAACACGTGGTGCTTAGCGCTGGGTATTATCCGCGACTGGCTTGACTCTCTCGCGTGAAGATTGTCAAATTTCGTACATATATATGGATATAAATATATGTATGTGTGTTCGTTCGTTCGTTCGTTCTCTCTCTCTCTCTCTCTCTCTCTCTCTCTCTCTCATTTATTACACGCTGATTATCTCCTTAAACTATCCATCCTCTCTTTTTATCAAAAATAAAAGTGAGAGAAAGTATGAAGCGGCCTTATCTTCAAGCTAACTGCTTTTCTGACTGCCTGCTTCGTTATTCCAATATTCTCTCTCTCTCTCTCTCTCTCTCTCTCTCTCTCTCTCTCTCTCTCTCCCTCCCTCCTCTTATAAACCATGAAGAGCAACCACAGCACGCGCATCGACTCTACTTGACTGATTGCGGTTTATTTTATTTTATTTTTCATTTAAACTATAAAGTCTTTTTCGTCTTCTTCATTTCTGTCATCTTCTTCTTCTTCTTCTTCATTTCTGTCATCTTCTTCTTCTTCTTCTTCATTTCTGTCATCTTCTTCTTCTTTTCTGTCATCTTCTTCTTCTTTTCTGTCATCTTCTTCTTTTTAATCATCTTCTTTTTCATTTCTGTCATCTTTTTCATTTCTGTCATCTTCTTCTTCATTTCTGTCATCTTCTTCTTCATTTCTGTCATCTTCTTCTTCATTTCTGTCATCTTCTTTTTCATTTCTGTCATCTTCTTCTTCATTTCTGTCATCTTCTTCTTCATTTCTGTCATCTTCTTCTTCATTTCTGTCATCTTCTTCTTCTTCACTTCTGTCATCTTCTTCTTCTTCACTTCTGTCATCTTCTTCTTCTTCATTTCTGTCATCTTCTTCTTCTTCATTTCTGTCATCTTCTTCTTCATTTCTGTCATCTTCTTCGTCTCCGTTTTATTTTTAAAATATCTTTCTTTTCCTCATTTATTTTGGCTTTCTCGCTTTCTTTCTTTCTTTCTGATTTTCTTTCCCTTCTTTATGTTATTGTCTTTCTTTGTATTATCACTCTTCTGTTCTTTTTTCTTCTTGCTTTCTATTATGTTTCTTTCATGTTTCGTCTTTTTCGTTCATTCCTTTTTCTTTTCTTCGTTTTCACCTTCATTTTTTTATCTTCCTTCCTGCTTTATTTCTCTTATCTTCCTTTTTTTTAATTTCCTTTCCTTGATTTTACTTTACTCGTTTCTTCTTTATTTGCATTCGTTTCTTTTTCTTTCCTCTTTTTACGTTTCTTCATTCCTTGT